>CM023482.1:85502351-85797351 GCA_013339685.2 Hyalomma asiaticum
AGAGACCGTATTTTTATTCAGGAAGGCGCGCAATAAGTAGAGGAATGCTCTGTGATGCGGGAAAACGCATTTTGTGCGACTTCTGATCGATTCAAAATTTCACAAAAAACCCATTACCTTACCTTACCTTTTTTGGCATTTTGGGTAAGATTTTGAGAGACCGTATTTTTATTCAAGATGGCGCGCAATAAGTAGAGGGATGCTCTAGGATGCGGGAAAATGCATTTTGTGCGACTTCTGATCGAGTCAAAATTTCACAAAAACCCGATACTATGGTCTTACCTTTTTTGGCGTTCTGGGCAAAATTTTGAGAGACCGTATTTTTATTCAGGAAGGCGCGCTATAAGTAGAGGAATGCTCTACGATGCGGGAAAACGCATTTTGTGCGACTTCTGATCGAGTCAAAATTTCATAAAACACCCGAGACTATAGTCTTACCTTTTTTGGCATCTTGGGCAAGATTTTGAGAGACCGTATTTTTATTCAGGAAGGCGCGCAATAAGTAGAGGAATGCTCTACGATGCGGGAAAACGCATTTTGTGCGACTTCTGATCGAGTCAAAATTTCGCAAAAAACCCAATACTATAGTCTTACCCCCCCCCCCCGTCGGTGCGCCACTGCTACGCTCGTTCGCGATCGGTTACGACGGGAGCCGACGGACGATGCTCAAGGCAGGAACAGGCGCATAACTGTGCTAGCAAAACATCTGTAGGCTCTTGTGCACACTTGGATGTATCAGCGAGTTCGGTGTCGCGATCGGCGCGCTTGATACGCGTCAGCCACAAACTGCGCTGCCTCGGGATTTTAGCTGCTTCGTGCGGCCGCATTGACTGTGTGCGTCTTTTGGCACGTGAAAAAGGTTTGTGTTCTTTCACACTCGTCTCTTCATTGCTCTCCTGCGATTCGAGAACTCAAATACCGCGGCTAACGAGAGCGAGTACAGAAACGCATACTCGTCCGCACTTTCACTGCCGCGGCTGGTCCTCCACGATGGCGAAACGGTATCCCGCAGCGCCTGGTCGTGACGTAGGTGGAAGGCATGTATAAAACGTATGGCTCAAAGAGACAAAGCGGGTAGTGTGTTTTGCCTCCTCTGTCCTGCATTGTGCGCTCTTAAGTTTTATTTGAAAAAGCGAAATGTTCATCGAAACATGGGAGGTCATGCTCGCTTATGAAGACATGGAGAAACGACGGCACCTCGTCGCCATGGCCAGTGAGTCAGCGAAGGCCAGAGTGTTCCTAAAATTAAGAGCTCTCCCACCCAGGGCCGCACCGAGGCGAGCCCCTCGATGGTGCTTCGAACAGCAAAAGTTATTTCGTTCATCCATTGCACAAAAAGCATTTTCTTTAGTGTGAACACCAGCCATGTGTTTGGGTACAGCAGCAACACATCGACGACAACAGCAGCTTTCCCGTCGAACAGGTGTTGTCTCTGTCGATGGCGCAGCCGTAAAAGAACGTAATACTCACAGCGAACACTGGCCTCGCAGTGAAAACAGCTCGTCCTTGAGGGTTCTTGGCGCCGCATTCCATCGTCTGCGGACGCAGACGATGGAATAAGTCGCACCCCGGAGCCTTGTCGCGGCTCCGGGGTGCAACTCCATACCACTTCACGGTAAGACAGCGGACGGCATAATCTCGGCATGGAACGCCACCCACGTTTCCCAAGGGGTGGGCCACGTTCCCTGTACACTATCAACATCGGAGCTACCAAAGGAGGCTGTCTAAACATTTATATCGACGATACGCGCATTGATGGCACCATATGGACGACGTAGACATAATACCTCAAGATTGTATCAAAAAGATGTTTAATTGTGCTGATCAACACAAAACTAAAAGTTTGACGCAACTTCTCCACGTTCGGCTGCGCAAACTACGAGGCGCTTTGCAAGCATAGAAGCAATGGCCAAGACCATCAGCGGACAGGTGTGCCAGTCGTCGAGACTGGAAGAGACTTCCACGTCAGGTAAGCCTGGAAATATAGCCTGCAAAATGAATATGGCACACGTCAAGAGAGATCCACAAAAGACCCACTTTAAGTAATAACGACAGGGAAAAGGTACAAGGGCTCGTTTATTTGTTAGATACGACCTCATGAATCTAACAGAACCGCAAAGGCATATTTTTTATTTGCATTCGTGGTTTTGTAGGTATGGTGTTCTTGATAATGAAAGTGACAAAAATAAAGAAAAAGAAAGATAGTGGATGCCGAAATAAAAATGAAAGCGATTGTCTACTGTTACATTTGGAAAGCACTGCCATTTTCTTTTTTTCTCTCCGATGTTGTAACCGGCTCACAATAGCCTCGCCCTACAATTTTCTTCAGGCAAGCACTTCTTTTTTTTTTTTTTCATTAACAGAATCTGTCGTCGCTGCTTGTTACAACTATGCGATGATCGCGTCTGGACGCAGGATCATATTCCACGTCTCCTGTCAGGTTCAAAGAATAGTTTGCTGCATTCAGCACATTTGCCGGATGGAATCAACAGGCACAGTCACGTGACCTCTATTGACAGCACCAAGCGGTCGTTCAGAGAGGGAAGGTTACTTGAAATTTCATTCTCGTTTAGCGAGTTCATTTAATCAGCCACCCTCAATATCGCGCCTCTCGTTGGCACACGTTTAGCGACGGCAAAGCGAGGTCATCCGAAAAGCAGTGACTGGGATGTAAGTAAGTCAACAAAGTATGTCCCATTCTTTGAGCTTGCATTGAGGTGCATTTGCGGGGGTTGGTGCCGTGATTATTGATGAGCATGCATGGTCACATTGCAGCTTTACCCCGGTGGATCGAGTGGCCACGTTCCAAATTGTGATGAAATAGATCCTTAATATTAGCAGAGTTGCAATGCTGCAGTACAGTACCATTGAAATGAAGTTTGGCTTTCCCATTGTTAAGTCGCAGCGCTCATGAAACCTAGTGTTATTTTTCTTAACTATGTTATGATTAGGTAGGCTATCAGTAGAAACGGATATGTCTAAAGATATGTCCTCGGGAGAGATACAGAGGGGGGGGGACTGTGATCAGCGACAACTTATGATAAAAGCCCTATAGAATGTGCATGACGCGAAAGTAAGACAGGCAAAGAATGAAAATAGAATGAGACAACATTAATCTGTTGCCTGCTTTGGAGTGCGTTCAAGTCGTTTTAGATGTATTGCATTAGTAATTCCAATAAAGAAAAACACTGAAAGGGAAGGGGTCAAGGGCTCGTTCTTTATTTGTTAGAAACAACTTAATGAGCAAACAGACAATGAAGCCTAGGAAAGCATAGGGGAAGTTACTTGTGGTATTGTAATTGTGGACAAAGTAGAAAGGAATTAAAGTGGACGAAAAGACAAACCTGCCTTGGTGGGAACCGAACCCACGACCTTCGGAGTCGCGTCCGATGCTCTACCAACTGAGCTACGAAGGCGGTCCTCCCTCCGTCCACTTTATTGTGTATTTATGTACGTATTATCCTGGGAGTGTTAGGCAGCGCCACTCATGGCCAAGGCGGCGTGTGTGGAACACACTTTCTTGCCAGGAGGCGTCACGTAGAACGTGAACTTAGATGAGATGTCTGCATGCCCAATAAGCCCTCGCATGCTACCTGTGGCACCAAGTCTGCCGCAACGAGGCCCAAGCTATGAAATAACGAAAGGGAAGGGGTCAAGGGCTCGTTCAAGTTCCTTTATTTGACCACATACATGTAAATTTCACATAAGTGGTTGGGACGAGGGAAAAAAAGCTGCATTAAAAACAGCTTGACTAGCCCCACGTCCTCAGGTTCACTATGGCAGCATAGCAGTAAAAGAAAAGTACAGTACAACATCGGAGTCAAATGAGAAAAAAAAAACAACATAATATCCACAGAAAGACATATTTACAAAAAGTGAAATTTAACTACAAACATATTTAACACAGCATGATAAAAAGAGAAGTGTTACAGAGTGTGCGAACATTTTCAAAAGAAATCTTGAATTTATTTAATGTCTTCGGCAAGCAATAACATAATGTTTGATAGCCATAGTTTGTGCGCGGCCGTGGCACATACCATTGTTCCGAATGTCTGTTTTGGCGCGAAGAAGGATTTAGTTGCAAGTTTGCCCACGACCTTCGGCCATAGGTAGCATGCGAGGGCTTATTGGGCAGCAGCCATCTCATCTAAGTTCACGTTCTACGTGACGCCTCCTGGCAAGAAAGTGTGTTCCACACACGCCGCCTTGGCCATGAGTGGCGCTGCCTAACACTCCCAGGAAAATACGTACATAAATACACAATAAAGTCGACGGAGGGACGACCGCCTTCGTAGCTCAGTTGGTAGAGCATCGGACGCGACATCCGAAGGTCGTGGGTTCGGTTCCCACCGAAGGCAGATTTGTCTTTTCGTCCACTTTAATTCCTTTCTACTTTGTCCACAATTACAATACCACAAGTAACGTCCCCTATGCTTTCCTAGGCTTCATTGTCTGTTTGCTCATTAAGTTGTTTCTAATAAAGAAAAACAATGTCATTAACGTCTGTAATGTAAACATGACTCCGCAAGCTAATAGTCTCACGTCGAAAAAAAATGCATGCGTTTTAACGATAATACGGACGCCAAATAAAATCTGTTTTAATGGTTTATCCTATTACCATTGTGTTTAAAACGTTTATTGGGAGTAACTCTTCGGAACCTAGCAGTATCAGTTGATCGTACCAAGCAACTATTTAACGAGACACTTAGGGAACAATCTATGAGAACTTCTGGGTTATGGAGTAACATGAAGATTGCGATTAGTATACGGGCGACATTTCGTCCGTTTTTCGATACCTGAGGACGGTGATCAGAAATCGATCAATGTAAATGTTCCTCGAGTAATGCAATCAGAAACTGACAAAGAGATTATACACACTATGTGAAGTGCAAAAACCAGAAACACCACACTTTGTACTAGAATCAATTAAAAAGAGGGGAAAATATGCATAATAGGAACACAATTGACAGTTGGCATCCAGAATGATTACACTAATATCTCATATGACGATAGTACTGTATGTATTACTTAAGACACGGAATACTAAGTCTTGTAGCCGCGAACAACGGTCAGACTAACGTGGTACAGTAGTCAAATATAATCACGCGGGTGTGCATCAGTTTAAAAGGAGCGAGTGGGGTTAATGTGCTCTTGCGTAAATTATCGGATTCGGTTGATCTTAAGGCATGTGACGATGCTGCGTCGACTCTGGGAATTCGATGTCAACAGACAAGCCGACTTTCATTGGAACTGAGCCAACGGCTTCCAAATTAAAGTTCACCCCCCCATACCCTCCCGCCCCCCTCATTTCGTTTCCACTGAATGGGAAACGCAAAAGAAAGCACGACGTTAGAGAGGAAAAATTTGGCTCACAATTCTTACGGAGAAGTGCACTGCGATACTGCTTCTTGTTCATATCGTGCTTTCTTGCGAACACAGTCAATCCGCAAATGTAGTGGACTGAAATAATCATTTGGTGCCGACTATCACCGCACTGTCTGTTTCGTGTTCATTGAAGTACAGATGCGATGCGAACGGTATGCTACATAAGTGCCGCATAACAAGCGTTCCTTGTACCAATACTCTTTATGACGTGGTGTTTATGAAGTCTAGCTGTTACACTCATATATGAGTGTAACAGCTAGACTTCATAAACACCACGTCATAAACTCGGTAGCCTATATAGGCTGCGGATTTCCTGACTGATCCGAGCGCGAGAGACACTTGGAGAAGTTATGCGCTCTCGGGCGCCTGGTAACAGTTCCGCCTGTGCGTTGTTTCCAATTAATCTGCTTAACATGAAACCCTGTTACCTTTCTTCACGACTTTTCAGTGTTCGACTAAGGACAGCAGAGCGCGAATGCCTCTCACGGAAGTACAAAATGACGCATTGCTCATCCACGTATCTTTAAACGTTGCACGGTACGTGTAGGGAGACATTTATTTCGCTTATTCAGCGACCCGATTTAGTCACTCACCAGAAGTTGTAGAACGCATATCCAATCCAGGTGGCCGTGTGTATCATGAGGAAGACGGCGATCACGAAGGCGGCCAACCGCGGCAAGCCAGCCAGTGCGCGCGCAGCCTGCAGCCAAGCCAGAACCAGCACCACAGCCATCGAGACCGCGAACGCCACGCTAAACAGCAGCCGCCGCTGGTGGTCTGATGTCTCGTTGCTCAGGAGCCACTCGCGAAATGACTGCGTAGCGCAAGTCGACGCAGTACGTTAGCGTTCGCGTAAACGATAACTCTATACCATGCAATGAAGGGTTGCAAATGTCAGTGTTGTCGTATCTGATGTCCTGAATTAGCAAGCTGGCGATGAGACAGGAGCATTGAATAAATTTCAGCTATAGGTAGATGTCTCTTTAACATATGCATCCTAAATCTTTAATAAGTCGGTTGATCACTCGCATCGGAATTCTGACCACGTGCCTTTAAAAGCACGGAGGACATGGTGTCCTAGTCATCCTCGGAAACCCGGCTCTGACAATACGCTAAGGCTACTGAGGGTTTTGCCAGGCGATATATGATGTATATCTCACACTGCACGTTGCCTTAATGAACCAAACTTTATCTCCAGAGACGAGCTTAGAGGCAGCGAGTACATGCGGAAACGTAGATGAGGTCGGTCCCTGCCAGTTAGAAATATGACGGTCGTTTAAATACACGAGAATTGTAAGGAATTTCAAATGTCCCTAGACCCCTGAGAAACGACTTGGCAGCCTTTAGTAGATAAGACGGGTACGCGATCGTGATGCCGTGATGTAGATGCAGCACACGCTCACCTTTTGTTGCTCCCAGCGGATGACGTAGTCGTAACGGCAAAATGGGCAGAAATACAAATTGTTTTGGTAGACCTGGACCGCAACGCAGTTCGCGTGGGCGTAGCTCGATTCTCCTGCGCAGCGTAGTTAAACAAAATAACCAAACTCAACATCTTACTCAGTATTCTTTGAGAAGGAAGCTTTGCTCATAGAAAGCTTCTATGGTGCGCTTTGCCCAAACAGCAGCTTCGATTAACAGTTATACGCCATACAGTGCATGTGTCCACAAAATTATCTTACGACAAAAAGTTCGTAAGAGAACATTTCAGCCATTCCTGAAGCTGGACATGTCATTAGCAAAGTCATCCGACCAATCGCAGAAACACTTACAAAAGAAAAGTTTTGTAAATTTAGCCTCAGTTCTTTAAGATGTCATAGAGCAGTTCAGACGCTCGCCACTTGGTGCACAGTATAAGTATGCTATGTCAAAGCGTAACAGCGATGCTGCTCATTGAGTCGCAATGATCTCAAAACCAACCGCAGGCTTCCCCTCCGTAAGCGTGCATTGGCTGTTACGTGAAGGTGCGACGTGCGTGTACTTTGTATTTAACTGATGAACCAAGAGATGAAGCGAGGGGGTAGATTTTTCAATGGATGTGCTCTTAAAGGTCGCTGTATAGCAAGAACAAACGTACTTAGTAAAAGCTAGAGTATAGCGACGCTCAAAAAACGACAGCAAATCCTACAACTATAGGTTGAATCCCACAGGTAGAACTGCACAGCGGTTTCTCGCAACGTTAAACGAGCCCTGCAACACTTTCTGGATATAGACAGAAAACGGCGCCGGTATACGTCGAGGATACATGTGAGCGAAATATTAATTATTGCACTGCAGGCACCAGAGAATGCGCAGTTTGGTTTCAAATACAACCGGAAACGGCATGTCTCTTCATTCGTTTGCTCGTTCTGAGATGAACAAAAAAAAAACGTATCTCTTCTAAAGTGGTCATTTTTTTTTAAAGAAGAGCAGGCGATTGACAGCTGTATTTGAATTTGAATTACAAGTTCCCTGGTGCGTGACGTATAATCCCCCCTCGTTCACATGTTTGCGGGAGCCTCCACAACTAATTGGCACCATTTCCTGACAATGCTGAAGAAGCGTCAGCCTTGACCATAATGCGCCTTACCAAAGCCGAACATAACCCGTCATGTGTATCGTCCATACTGACCTCTGCAGCGACATGGCGCCACCATGCACAACTGGTCGTTGGTGCCTTGGCAGAAGCGGCAGACACGCAGCGGCAGTCCACCGCTCGGAGCTGGACTTGGAGGCGGGGTCGGTACAGGGGCGATGGACCGTTTCTCGCCTCCGCTCATTCGGTCGGCCATTTCTTCTTCTTCTTCTTTCTCTTCTGCTCAGTTTGTGTGCTTCTCCTCAGAGAATTATACATAAACACACCCAACACCCCCCTTGCGCCTCCCTCACATACACACCCAAAAACCACTGTCGGAAGAAGGCATTCTACGTCATCGTCTAGACCTCACGTCGCAGAAGGCAAGCGCTGCGGTTCTTGACATCTACCGACCTTCGTGAACGTCTCTAAGTGGAACGTTCTTTGTGTGTGTGTGTGTGTGTGTGTGTGTGTGTGTGTGTGTGTGTGTGTGTGTGTGTGTGTGTGTGTGTGTGTGTGTGTGTGTGTGTGTGTGTGTGTGTGTGTGTGTGCGTGTGTGCGTGTGTGTGTGTGTGTGTGTGTGTGTTATTTGTTGTGCTTGGCTGGAATCTTGTACCCTCTCTCCCTGTCATCTTTCTAACCCCCTCCCCCTTCTCCCAGGGTAGCAAACCGGAGGGTAGCAAACCGGAGTCTAATATCTGGTTAACCTCCCTGCCTTTCTCTTCATCTCTCTCTCTCTCTACACACCCAAAAATTGTCCAGAATGACTTGGTATCCACGTCCCCCCCTCCCTATACAAAATCAAAATTCTGAATAAACCCTTACTTCTCCTTCCATGTGGGTTGGTTCGTTAGTTTGCTCAGTGCCCGACGCACCCGCTTTGTTCACCGGTCAACAGCCAGGCGGTACAATAGTTCTCAAAAATAAAGAGGGAGGATGGACTGAAACAAAACAATATATCTTAAATTGTGAGAAAAAGGCTGAAATTTAGCCGATGAACTTCCGTAGCGACACCAGCCGCTGTAGGCACTTGGCTGCTGGCCCGAAGGTGGCGGGATCGTATCCCGACCGCGGCGCCATCATTTAGACGGAGGCGGAATGCCAGAGGCCCCTGTGCTCTCCGTTGTCAGCGCACGTTGTCAACCCCAGATGGTCGAAATTTCCGGAGCCCTCCATTGCGGCGTCTGCCATATCTGAAATGGTGGCTTCCATATAATGGTGGCTTCCATATAATGAAATGGTGGCTACCATATCTACTTGAAAACTATAGGTATTCACCTATTACCCCAGGCTAAGCCTGTCAGACTCCGATGTGCTGTAGTTGGCCTGGGTGATTGTGGTGCATATCCAGAGATGGCGTACGTACGATCACTGCCGATCTCATTTTGTTACGTGGCGATGACCGAAAACAATAATTAGCGCGCTACACCCGGGCTTCGCTGCCTCAAGCTCATTTGGTAATGCGAGACACACCAAATAATCGTATCTCTCTGGAATAGTGCACCTGCCAATGCAGGGTGAAAAAAATCTAAGCCATTTCCACCGCAGCGAAAGCTGTACGAAGTACCGAGCGGTGATTCGCCTGCTTTCGTTGTGTTTCTTTTGCGTTTGTCGTCGGCGTCTTCGAATTTTTTCGCTTAGCTTGATCTCGTTATGCAATTAATTACCACTAATGCGTATGTTTTATTTTATTACACTAGTCTGGTTTAATTCAACTGTTCTTAATCACGATACATTTTATCATTCATCGGCGAATGCCTTACGTAGATTTGTATTTTGGCATGCGTGACGCGAAAGGTGCCAGCCCGGGTTCCGTGCCTTAAAAATGCATATGAAGGGGTCTGGCTCGCCACTCAGCCGCCATTTTTTTTTCTCTCTCTCAAGGTGTTCTACGTTTCAACCTTCTTGGTTCGACTAGAAAATTCTCTATATTGAAATAGTCACGAAAAAAGAAAAGTTGCGCAAAAAGAAAAAAAAATTGCACCATGAAGCGATGCAAAGGGGACCATGAGGCGATGCAAAGCAGCACGGGGGCTGCACACCGCGTTTGCATCGGTTTGACTAGGTGTCGCGTTTGCATCGGCTTGACGCTAGCAGATGCTGCCTGCGTCAGCGTTGTCTCTCGCGGGAGAGGGCGTGTTCTCGTTCCCGCGTCCCTACATGAAGCCTTGGGTTTTAGGGCGAACAACGGGAAGCTGAACATAGCCGCGATTGAAATAAGTAAGAGACGGTTACAATACTGGTGGCAGAAAACTAGAGAGAACGGACAAAAATAATTATAGGGAAAAATATGGACTTTCTGCCATAAGGGGCAGGGAACTGGGCTATGAATTTCCGTTTTTGCTATGGTATGATCGATTTGATTGAAGTAAATTTAAAAGGCATGAGGAAAACTTAGAGAGAAAAAAAAGTTCTTAAATCTTCTTACGAGCCTGGTGGCGCACATGTCACCGCCCCGTTACAAAGGGGAAGCTCATAGCATCCATCCATCCATCCATGTTCGAAGCACACGCACGCTCACACACACGCACACACAAGTCCCACCGAGTCAAAGTCAGTAGGGAGCGGGCTATCGAGCGGGGTTAAAACCGCCCAGTCAGCCCGGATTCCTCGATTAATATAGGGACATTTAGCGTGTCCGGTAAACCGGTATACGCAAAGGTGTAGCGGATACCGGATAGCGTGTAGCGTTGTTTTTGGCAGTGAAGTGGCGCCAGCTATGGGGGATAAACAGAACAAGCAAACCCGCGTTATATGTCCTCCGAGATTTTGGAAGCCACTCGCTAAGCCTACAGCTTCGATAATTTCAGTCTGGCTCTCAGAAACGGCGTTGAATCATCACGGATACATTACTGTCGAAGCTGCATGATACAAAGCTAAGGCAAATACAACCGTCAGTTAGTTACTTAAGGGCTACAGAGCGCGCGACGACCACTTGAAAGATTCGAAGCGGAAGGCGGTTAGTCGGCCATGTTTGCCAATGCGCTGTTTACGCCCGGCACGGAGGAAGGAGTGACGCCCGGTATTCCGCTCTACGCAAAGCGCTTGCGTATAGCGGTTTACCGGACACGCTAAATGTCCCTATTTGTGAGGACTGCGGCGAGAGCGGAGCGTCGACGTTCGGAGGATCCGGATGGGAACAACACTTGCTCCGTGGCACAGGGCAGCCCGAGTTGGCGGTAGCGAGCGCGCAACTGATCTCGCTCGCTGTTGAAGGCCACGATCATCATCACGTTGTTGCCGTGGCGGTCGCCCTTCCGATGGATATAGTGCCTAGAAAAAAATATCTAGTGTCCTGAGCGCGCGCATTCCGTACGAGAGAGGGTGGCCCCGCAAGTGATGACTGCACTCAAATGCCGCAAGCGGCGCTGCGTGTCGAGTGGGTGCATGAACGCGCTAAGCTCCTCCGCATGGACCGACGCCGTGTTGTGCTCTACAGTCGATGATGGCGAGACGCGGGTTGATTCTCATTGCGTCCCGCATGGAGGTGCATCGGAAGGACTCCGGCGTTCCCATTCAGAGCAAAAAAAAAAAAAAAAACACGCAACGTGAAAGCATTCGAGTTCTTACATGACAAAGTGTCTTGTAAAGAACTCTCGGAAAATACGGAAAAGATTCATGTACTTTTAAGGTTCAGATTTTTTGTTGAGGGCCTGAACGAGAAAAGAGAAGGTCAAAAGTACCGGAAAAAACTCCTTAAGTTACGCCGCTGCCATTAACGCGAAGTGCGTTTTCTCTAGGACCTGGTTTCTTCTGTTGTTGTGTTGTGTCTGTAAATAAAGTACTTTACGTTTTCAGTGAGTGCTACTCTCTGAAATTGTTGTTTTTATCATTTTTATTGCTTCCAGATATCCTTACATCTAATTCAAACACTTACCAGTGGCCAAATTCATTGGGCAGAGAATATAAAATGTAAAATACAGCTTTGACAGAAGCAGCTTGTCTGGTCAGGATGCAAATTGAGAAATAGGTTGTCTTTTTCAGGCATACTAGCGTTTTAATGATGCGCTGAACAGTGTTTTATTTCTTAATATTACACTAGCTGTCTGGTAAGTGGGTCAGTGGAATTGTGAGGAAGCTCTCCGAAAAAATACGGAAAACGTAAGCGTTCGCGTCGCACGGCTCGGTTTACTAAAAACTTTGCCGCGCTTGCAGAGCGCGCGGATGGAACGCAGATGCACCCACCCGCACAGCAGCGCACCAAGCGGGCACCGCCGCCAGTCATCAGTGGCGGGGCCATCTCCTAGCCCGCGCTCCGCACACTAGTCAGTATATTTCTAGGCACTGTACGATGGAGGCGAAAATACCAGCGGTAGAGTGTACTAGAAAGGTTGAGTGGCGCGGCCGCCGCTCAGCGTCTGAGGCGCGGCGCACGGACAGCATAGAGGGGGGCGCTGTGAGCGAGGTGGTTTGGTGGACCAAGGCACGCTGTGGCTAGCCGTGCCGGCCGCGTTCGTAAGCTGCTTTTCTGCAGCGATTGGTGCTGTTCAGTGGCAACGTAGATAAAGCCTTCATGCTTTAGCACACGTAAAGTGCCCGCGCACAGCAATATAAGCTGTGAGTGCCCGGATAGACCGAATTGTTTTTGCGAGAGCTGTTTGGTTGAAGCATCTGCTACGGCACTGTAGGGTGCAAGCTAAATAGGATGTTCCATTTGGTTCTGCCTGAATAGCCACCTGCACAAGCTTGGATCGACAGCGTCGTCGTCACTTTGCAGATGGCATAAACTTCAACAAGAACAGGCTTTTTTTTTTTCGCTCGGCAGTGCTATAACAGCGTGCGCTCAGTTCACTCAGCCTCCAAGGTAAACGAACGCACTGAAATTTACAAGACGACTGCATTTCCTTTTGCGCCACTAATCACTTGCCTAATCATTTCTGCTTCAACCCACTGAAATTGCAATCTGGTGCCTCATATAATGTATGCGTGCAATCTTAAAACGCCCTGTCGCAGACACGCCATAATTTATTAAATATATTGACACATTTCCTTACGAAGCAGTCAACGCTTATATCCTCCTTCGAAAGGTAAAGCATTGAGTGCTTGTCCTTTGGGACGCTGAAGAGAGAGAGTTTTCGCTTGAATTTAACACCTGAATAGCCGGTGCGACAGCCTGGTGCATAGCAGTGCCGATGGCGGTACTTCGGCATATTATACTGAGAGGGCCAGGAGAGGTCGTGGACAGGGCACAGTGAGTATCAAAAAGAAGCCAAAACCAACGAGCGGCGAGGCGTTCCACGCAGTCGTTACCACTTTTGACAGCGCACGACTCGGCGCGTCCCAAACCACCTCGACCGCAGCGCCCCCACATAAATTTTCCGTGTTTGGAGCGTCGCTTGAAAGCATGGGCGCCAGTGGGGGATCGCGGCACTCAACCTTTCTAGTACACTCTACCAGCGGCCAGTGTGCTGCGCGATGATGATAGTGGTTCGGTTAGGAAAGGGCGCTCATCTCTGCAGCCCGTGTAGGGAGCACGGCTAAGCGTCCGGGGGGGTAGGGGGAAAGGGAGTGAAAGAGATAGAGAGGAGAGTGGAGGGCTCCGGAAATTTAGACTACCTGGGGTTCTTTAACGTGCACTGACAGCGCACAGTACATGGGCCTCTGGCATTTTCGCCTCCATCGAAAATGCGACTGCCGCGGCCGGGATCGAACCCGCGTTTTTCGGGTGGCAGTCGAGTACCGTAACCACTACACCACCGCGGCGGACTGCGCTGTGCGTTGTCAGTGCACGTTAAGCGTGTATCCACACGACGGACGGCTGTGCGGATATCTCTTCCGCGGACGATCGTTCCGCCGCCCGTCCGGCTTCGAAGCGCATCCACACGACGGACGAAGCGAGCAGACGGACGCGCCGGAGAAAAATAAACATGGCGGCACTGTCTGAAGCGAGAGCTGCCCGCTTCGAATCTTTAAGCTCTTCGTCGCGCATTGCGCGGGGTGTTAGTCCCAAACTGACGTTTGTATTTGCTTTAGGTTTGTGTCCGAAAGCTTCGCCGGCAACGTATTCATGACGATTTGGCATCGTTTCCGAGAACCGTACTAGTTTTGTCAAAGCTGTAGGCTTAGCGAGTGCCTCTATTTGCAGAACATGAGCTCGGTGATCTATGGTAGCCCGACTGCTACCGAATCTCAGAGGCCATAATAGTATACGAATGTTTGCTTGTTTCTTTTCTCTCTAGATGGCGCGAGCAGTATGAGAGCAGTATGACAGAGCATGTTCTGATTGAATGCGGAAATATCCACCCAGGTGTACGTTTGGGCACCACCCTACATGAAGCCTTGGGTTTTAGGGCGAACAACGGGAAGCTGAACATAGCCGCGATTGAAATAAGTAAGAGACGGTTAGAATACTGGTGGCAGAAAACTAGAGAGAACGGACAAAAATAATTATAGGGAAAAATATGGAATTTCTGCCATAAGGGGCAGGGAACTGGGATATGAAATTCCGTTTTTGATATGGCATGATCGATTTTATTGAAGTAAATTTAAAAGGCATGAGGAAAATTAAAAGAGAAAAAAAAAGTTCTTAAATCTTCTTACGAGCCTGGTGGCGCACATGTCACCGCCCCGTTACAAAGGGGAAGCTCATAGCATCCATCCATCCATCCATCCATTGATAACATATTCATTGTTAGCAAAAGTATGGGATGATTTCATGTTTTCGTCTTTGTGGCAAAGTTATTTTAAGTTCAAACCAAACGAGAAAAAGAAAGCAGTGCTTGTTACCAGACCTACAATGGCACTCTCGGCTAAATCTGCTGTGTTAGTCCGCGCGAATCCCAATGCGAAAAAGAGCTTGGCATTTTCCGTCCGCGAGGTCCGCGGACGCGGCACGGACGGCACAAAGCCGCGACGTGGGGTCACGTGATGCGCCGTCCGCCGCGGAAAAGACGGATTTAGTCCGTCGTGTGGATACACCCTAAAGAACCCCACGTGGTCAAAATTTCTGGAGCGCTCCACGAAGACTTTTCTCTTCTTTCTATCTCTTTCATTCCCTTTCCCCTGCCCCCACGGACGCTTAGCCGTGCTCCCGAAATGGGCTGCAGTAATTAGCGCCCTTTCCTTAACCGAACCAAATCATCATCATCATCATCAAGCTCCGCCTCGAAGGAGCATATTTAACTTTACAGAGATGAACACAGCGCCCCTTTCGTACTCTTGAAGCTCTAACATCAACCTGCACATTTCAACTTGAAGTAAGCCTTTTAATGTTTACCATTATATTCCCAACGATTATATTCCCATCGAGTCCCTTCCCCCAAACCAATCATGAGCACGCTACCATAAATAGTAACAGCGTTACAGTTATTTACGTATAAGTTTAAACAGTAACTCTGTTAGTCACAGAGTTTTCAGAACAACTTGTTACAATTACAGTTACTGAAGCAAAGTAACCTCGTTGGTTTTCCCGATCATAAACCAAATGATCATAGTTTAACAGAAGCGTATGGAGGCGCGCGGGCAGCCAAAATTGCCCGTGATAGAAGCATAGACGAAGGAAACCTACAAGGGGGCATGCTCAAGCCCAGTGCCAGCAATCGTTGCGTGTGCCTCACTTTTCATTTCATTTTATTTACCCCTAGGACCATACGGCATTATGGAAGAGGTTACATAAAAGACATAAAAAAAAAACATGAAACCTTTATTACAAGAGGCGCCCCTTCCTTTTTTTTTTTTTTCGATCGTTGTGAGCAGCGCTACATGCCCACCAGTCAAGATTTTTGAACGTTTGCTTGAAATATGTGCATTTGCACATTTTTCTTAATTCTGAGCTATAGGTGTCTTCATGTCCAGTGCGCTCAATTACGATCATCTGTATTATCTCGCTGTTTTATTTTAGTTATGACTCGTACGTTTCACATTATTATACCTGTACTCACAGGAAGTCCCTCTGATGGCTTTTAGTTTGGGACCTCCTCCTGTACTTACATATTTTCTGTAATCGCGTCAACACGTAATAATAAAGTTTATTGAATGACTGATGTCAGAGACTCGTGTCACCTTCCGGCGTGGGGTCCACAGTGCAGCAGGGAAGAGTACAATCGGAGTTGGGAGTGAAATATTTACAATGTTTACTTACAACATGTTGGTATATAGCTGACTGCCGAATTCTCTCTGGGGCGTTCTCCAGGGTGTTAAGCAGTCCGCTTTCCCCAGGACGTCTTCTACGGAGGACTCGGTTGAGGTTGCTTGTCCAGTCCCATGTCGAACGCCCGAAGGGGGTAGAAGGTGATGCATCGCCCGTTTAATTAACAACTTCGCCGAGGCAAGCCTTCTTGCAGCCGCGGACGACGTGAAGGCAGCAGGACTCATTCGGGTGGAGATGTGACGACACCTCCACCCGAAGGTGCCGTCACCAATTACCTCTTGCAGACGGTGTTCAAATGCTTTTCAGGTGCGCGCCATCGGTCCCGCATTCCAGTAGCCGTTGTGTAGTGGATACTAAAGCCCCTCCATCGCCTCTACTGGCGGAAAACTCATGGAGGGGCTTTAGCGGATACCAGTGCTTGCAACGAGCTTTCGCTGGAGTCGCCTCATTTCCGGCACCTCGGTCGCAACACTGATTGATTATTCGCAGAGGCGACGTTGCCATCGACTCAAGTCAAGAAAGGAACGTTCCAGAGCCCAGGGACTTGCCTGATAAGTACTGCTCCTAAAACGGTGACTCCTGTGATGAGTTCTTTATGATCCGGTTTGTAGTTGTCTGTGTGGCTCTCATTGCCGCCCGGGTCCCGAGTAGTATAGGAAACCACAGCTTGCTACACCCCCCCCCCCCCCTTTCCACACATACGTAAATGTCCCATTGTAGTTCGGTTAGTAACGGCAGCACTCGGCCGACCATTCTGGTGAGGGAAAATAAAGGGTTGGTGCACAACGTTCTTCGCGACCTTCTCTCCCACGTACTACAGAGACCTTACCACGCGCCGCCCCTCGCAAGCAACGCGAGCAACGTCTGTACACCTCCATTGGACTGCCCATGTTCCGTTGAGTTTCGGGTGCGGTGGCGCACGAATTCTTTCTTTTCTTTTTTTTTTTTTCATCTTGTAGTGTTTGGTGATGTCTTTCAATGGTATGATCCCGGTAAACATACGCCGCCGTTGTACTTTGCTGAATGCGTTCGCCATAACAAGCGATATGCAATGTACGAGGACAAGATGCACCAAGTTGCAAAGCACGAGTCGCCGATGAGACGGCATCAGGAACCAGTGCGAGAGCCTTATATATGAGACGATGGCGGTGAGACGAGTGCACGAAGACCATTCTTATAATGCTTTATTTCGTTTTTCTTTATTTGCAAAGAAGTAGCTGGAAGCACACCCCCCCCCCCCCCCCTTTCTTTCTTTTTCTATGATGCTGCGACAGCGTAACAGATAGGTACATCTCGAAAACCCAGTAAAACAACATGCATGCCTCTTGACAGTGCTAAGCTATAACACTACTAATGTGACAGCGATCAATGGAATGAGACTCCCCAAGTTCGTCACGCATCCTTGGGAGCGCTAGTAGGCGTTACTAGACGAAGAGCACCGAGATAGCGCTCCCGACTGCGGGAGCTGGTCCAACGACTGTTTGCAGGCTGCTCTTGTGCAATATGCTCTATGTAACACGAGGGGGACAGCCAACAAGCGCACGCACGAATGGCCGTTACGCGAGCGCACTTCTCAGCGATACCCAGTACGGGAGCGATTCGCTGTGCCACGTGGCAGGGCACAACGAGCCAGAAAAATGAGTATGTGTATGTATATCTTAAGCAGAAGTCTGAGAAGTTTGTAAACAAAGCAACACAGAATGACGGGGAACAAACACATCAACGCTAGCACTAGCGTCACGGCCCGCATAAGCAGTTCCTGTTGTAGGGATATTCGGGGGTCCTCGCCATCTTCTTCCGTGTCACTTTCTTCCGTGTCATCTTCTTCCGTGTCATCTTCTTCCTCCTCCCTGCGTGGCGTTGGATTTCATTAGAGACTTCTACAGAACTTCCTGATAATCTCAATTCAGTGTAGCCGATTATCTTTGCTTATCTCATGTTATCTCTGTTTCTGTCCATTTTCCCTTTCGCTATCCCTCTCTTTTTATCCGACTTGCACTACATGCACTGCAGAACCTACCTGCCTCCCTCATGTTCTTACAAAATCGCCAGTATTTAAAGAGAAATAAACAAACCACGCTGTGCTAACGAGAGGCAGAGATAAGCACGTTTTTACATACAAAAAATAAGCTTGCTAAAGCTCAGTTTTTCACGACTTGTACATGGCTTGTGCTACGCTGCTTTGCCTGGATAGTGGCCGTAATACAGTTTAAGGGCAGAACACTCAGAGGACACAGCGAATGCCACGCTTTATGAGTAACAGCAGATATTACGTGCACAATAACAACAAAAGCCGAACATGGACGACAGGCCTTTTTTCTTCCTTTCTTTTCTTTTTTTAACTGTGCGAAGCGACGATACGTGGACTGTCCAAGCCAATTGGGCTACTAATCTAGATTATTCTTCGTGACGTATTCATCCGGCACATGATATTTCGAATGTCGTCACGCACCGCGCGACAAAATATCTTTATGAAGATGCTGTTTGGTCCCGAAACGCGTCCTATTTCCCACAATCCTACAAAATAGTTAACTTCACATGAGGTAGGCACAATAAATTGAGCAGAGTGTTTGAAGTTGCGCCTTCCTGTTTCTTTAGCCAGAAGTCAAAAAATAAAAAGAGGAAATAAATGAAAATCGCTTGTAACGTTGAACGGATGCCTTAAAAGTGGCTTCTTAACCAGTTCAGCGCGTGAATGCGCAAAGCATAGAAAGGAAAATCTCGCGTGCGTGTGACGTGCGAAATGGCGACCGCGCGGTCAGCGATCCTAGTGGATATGTCAAGTGCGTACCCCCTATAGCCTCACTCGCTCTTCCTATTTTAACACGAGAGTTTTATGCCGGGGTCGACCGAGAAATCTGTGACGTACTTCCGTAACGGAAGTAGATATCTGAAAAATAAACATTTATTTACGATAGAAAAAGTACCACTCACTGGGATTCGAACCCATAACCGGCCAGGGTGCAGCGGCATGAGTAGGAAGCGCTACCAACACACCACCGACAGACTTTTTTTTTTCTTTCATGGTATTAATTACATTATTAAACAAAGGAAAGAAAAATAGCCATCGAAAGCTCAACAAGGTTACCAAAACAACATACAGGATTAACTTCACAACAAGTCCAAACAATCTCCAATACACTCCACGAACTTCGAATACGGGTCCGGCTGGAATTGTTCCTGGTCGTAAAAGTCGTTAACCTGTAAAGTCACTTGTATAAAATGGGACTTTGAAGATACAAGCGGTTCTGCATTCCTGCTCAACATGCGGGTTTTTCATAGACTGTGCACGCACATTAGTAGGAGCATGTCAACAGGCACGTCATAGCTCTTCGGTGGCACAAGATAGCGTATGGCATGGGAATTTAAGTCTAGATCTTTTTTAAATGCCCTTTGGATAACATCCCAAAATAAGATGGCACCCTTACAGCTGATGAAGCAGTCTTGAATTGTTTCCGGGACATCACAGAGGCGACACTCAATCGAAGATACAAATACGTCTTTTCTGTCCAACCAAACTTTCACACGTAGTGTTTCCGAGTGCACCTTGCAAAAAAAAAAAAAAAGAAAGAAAGGAAAGGTCTTGGAACACGGAGAAAGAGTCATTTACATGCGCAAATACATAATGTCCAGATAGCCCATTGTATGTACATTGAGCGGTACAGAGGAGGCGGAAGAAGCGTATCTGTGAGGTCATTATACAGATGTTTTCTTGCGATAGAGAACAAGTAATCATTCGAGAATCTAACTGTCAGAAAGCGCACTGATTCGCACAATCCACGCATGAATCCTATCAAATAGGGCCACGCTGCAGATTTTGTTGACACCAGACTTGGCAACACATTGACAAGATTCATTTGCAGAAATCCTGAGCAATGGATGAGCGCGGAGGAAAAAACGGGCTTTATATCTTTACTACACCGCTTTATAATTGGAATCTAATTGCTGTCCGATTAGAGCAAAGGTATTTAGGAAGCAAAATTGTTCTTAATTTAGCATCGCCTCCATTTCACTGCACTCTCGGTTCTCAGCGGCGGTACCGCCACGTAGGAATGCTGGAGCGAAGTCATAAATTGTCGTGTTAATATGCGCGCCGGCAGCTAGCGCCTCATTATAGCCTGACCAAGTAGGTTTTTAAAAAAATGCTTAATTATAAACCTCCTTGACCCCGACGCCTCAACGCACGACGTTGGCCGCGCAGGCTTCGGCGTCCTGCCGGCGCCTTGCTTCAGCCACGGCAGCTACATAATTTGGTTTTTCGTTCGAGAGCCGCAACTACGTTTCCTGGCCACCTGGTTCCTCGTAAATTTAACAAAAACTATACTTCTCTTTCCCCCAAAAATTAATTAGTGATTCGTGTAACCGTATGTTGTGGCTGCATTGCTGAGAACGCAGCCACAACATCAGTCGCCTGGTAGCCCAGCCGTGCGGCGGGAAAGCGATTTGTTTTCCATCCACGTAGAGGGCGCGCCTAGCGAGCCGATTTCGCGCACGACTGTTTTGTGAATGGTCAATTCTTGCGCGTGCGGCAAGTGGATTACGAAGGATTTTTTTCGTTCTAACGTCGTGGCCATGATCATGGCACTTTTCTATTTGCCTAATGGGAATGTACGAAAGCAATCACACGTGCTCTGCGTGACAGCTGGTGTGTTAGATG
This sequence comes from Hyalomma asiaticum, assembly GCA_013339685.2. Classification (NCBI taxonomy): domain Eukaryota; kingdom Metazoa; phylum Arthropoda; class Arachnida; order Ixodida; family Ixodidae; genus Hyalomma; species Hyalomma asiaticum. The sequence goes on from CM023482.1 coordinate 85,523,037, forward strand.
CTAAAACCACGATATGACTATGAGGCACACCGTTTTTGAAGGCTCCCGGAATTTCGGCTGCATGAATTTCTTTTAACGCGTCCTGACATCGCACAGTACACTGACAGCTTTTCTTCTGCAGCGAAACTGCAATTGGCGCATTTCGGGTCAGCGGTGGAGCACCGCAACCGCTCCATGTCACAGTGGTCTACCGATAAAGGCGTTGCAATCCAGCTTTTCTTCTGTGAACCAGTGGAAGTAGCACTGGCCTCTCAATGTGCTCACAGCGAAGCCTGTCACGAAGAAATTAATGATTTACAATGCTTGGTATGAGCGATGCTGCAGCTGCTATATTTTGTTCTATTTCACTGTGTTACATTGTGCTGTATATTTTGTTATGTATGTTATCCTGATGTTCCTCGAAAAAGAAAAAGAAAGGCAGTTTGCTTAAACAACCTAAAATATGTCACCAGCGGGTTCATTAGGAACTCAAAACTTCCTTACCGTACCCAATCACTGTGACAAAGATATGAACGTAGATTTTGCGCTGTGCAGTCGCGCTGGTTCACGTCCATGACGTAGCATTGGCCGTGCACCCTGAATTTTCAGTTTGCTAATGCCGCCGCACGGAAATGCCCACAGACATTAACCTCACGTTCATCAGTAGCGTTAGCAGGTGCGTAACCTTATTGATGTTGATGGAAAAGACGCACGTAATAGCTGCGCGGCCTACGACTGGGGTTTCTGTTTCCGCATTTATTGCACCGTGATCTTTCTTTTCTTTTTTCGCACGTGCATATTCGCTAGAGTAAAAGGACAAAATTGAAAGTGCCCCTTAAGATGCAAACTTTGAAAATAAACGCCATAAAGTTGACTTGTGACCATGTCTCACGTGTGCTGCTGCCAAACATGTAAAATCGTATCACTAAATGAAATGTAGATACGGATTTTCACCTTCGATATTAATGATGTGTTTTTAAGGCACGCCGCATATTAGAGGATTCCGGAATTCAACCACTTGGTGCTCTTTAAGTCCACTTAAATCGATGAAGTATGCGGGTATTCGTGCATTTGCCACCATTGAAATGCGGCCGGGTAGGCTGCGAATCGAACACGTATCTTCGCAGCGCGACACAGGCATTGCTTCGCGGGGTCGCTTCGCACGTACATCGCCCGTAGACACGACACCTGAACGATGCACGAAATGGGACAGTTTTCAGGCTGTGTGCTCCGATTTCAGCACTTCGTCGCCATCAGTGAAGCCACCTGTGACCCTGTCGCGTCTTCCGGGTGTGACATGCTTCGAAGCATAACCTGCTCCCTGAATGCCAAGTATAATGGCATAGAAAAAACATATCATAGCCGGCAAGCGATAACGGCCAGTGCCCACAACACTGGCGGCGATGTCTGCACGCATACACTCACATGCGTACACTCGATCACCAGATCAACAGCCACGTTGGATTCTAAGTGGCGCCCCTTATAGTCGCTGAAAATTGCCAATACATAAACTAACCCAAGCAGCCGCGCCTACTTGAGCAGATTTCTTTCGATAACCGTAGCTAAGCATTTTTAAATTACAATCAGTAAGAATCGCTTACCAAGGGATTTCTTCCAGTTCCTCTGGATCTATACCCAGCTCCTCTAGCAGAGCCAGGTCCTCTGGATCTAGATCCCCTTCCGACGGGACCCGGCCCGCCAGCTCGTAGCGACGTCGGAGGCACATTGCTGGTATACGAAGTGATGAATGACTGAGCGCCGTGCACGAAGTGGTTGCACTAACTGCGGTGGTTGGCGCTACTCAGTAGATAATCCAGCGATGATAGCGCCTTGTAGTTAGGAGTGACACACTGCAACCCATAAGAGTTCGTGATGCCGAGTCGCTGAGGGAGTGAAAGGACGGTCCACGCACGAAGATGAATACCCACACTGCCGAGCCAACGCCAGTTCAGGGCACCTCTCTCCGTATTAGCAGATTAGTGTGTGCCCGTCGGCACTGCGAATTTTGTTTCGTCGCAGGCCTCTGTGGCCGCTGCGCCGCACCCCCTCGGAATCGAGTTGGATTGTCGGGTGAAAAACCAGCATCGAAGCAAGTTCGGTCACCAAGACAGATAAGAAATGTTGGACTCACCATTTCCGTCACTCAACCTACTCGCTTCACTTTCAAGGTTTGGGCATATAGATACGTTATACTACGGCCTGTATTTACGAACCCATCTTATCCTTATCGCTGGTTTTCCTTAACGGCCCTGTACCATTAAGACAAAACGGTAATCAGTGTGAAAGACAATCAGAAGACTTGTTTTATGATACTGAGCTAGTTTCTTCATGAAGCGTGATAAGGGCGCAGGGAAGATACGGAGAACAAGAAATAAAGATAAGTTAGGTTAGGACGACTCAGCTGTTCGAGAGCTACGCTCGTTCTGTGACTGTCACTATAAAACAACGTTTGCTTCAGGTGTAGCTTCGGCTATGCCCGATTGCCCGAATCTCTTGCCCGTTGATTCATGCAGCGCAGCTTCGAAACGGTCTTCTCATGGCACCACTTCTAATTTTGAGTGATGTCGAGCCGCTACGGTGTATCTGTATCGGCAGATCTTTGAATCACTTAATGCAAACTCAGTTTTCACTCAGTTATCGTACGTTCCTAGGTATCCCGCATGTGGCGCCATGTCACTCTCGATTGCCACTGACTCATACTCACTCCGCGCGCAATTCACATGCTTCAGTCAGTCTTACATGGAGTGTGGGTGGGCAACTGCGGACTTGGCACGCGCTATCTCGGCAGCCATCATCGGGCGGCTTGTAAACCTTTCTACGTGCTGCACTCTCAATCCGAAGACACTGCGAAAAGTGTCCCTGGAGAAGCCGTATTCTCTTACACCAGCGGCTTGTAGTTGCGTGAAATCGTATCCACAAGAGTTTCATATCATGCATTGCTATCGCATTCAGTGCTTCGTCTTTCTGGCGAAACTGGGACTTTTTTAATCCCGTCTTTTACCCTTAATACCCGTCGGCTTTATTGACTGTTCGTACTCAAGAAAGAAGACACAAGTAGCTGTGAGTCTCTAGGTAAACGCTTCGGAAGTCCATAATGCTGATGGTGCACGTGCTGATGGCGAAAAGCACAATATGGACGAACCTCGGAGACTCGGCGAAACATGATCCATGTCACATACGAGTCTTGACAAATAAAGAACAGTTACGTGACAGCTGTCGACGAAATGGGGCTCCTCATATTCGTCACAAGTAGTTCGGGTGCCCAGGTACGCGTCGCTAGACGATTAGCACCAACATCGCCGAAATAGCAGTGAGGATTGCGGAGTAGTAAGTCCATACGAAGTTCCAGAAAAAGTCAGTGACGAACATCTTCTGTGTTGGGACGCATATGAACAGCAGGCAGAGGTTGGCGACAAACAGCGCGTCAGTAACGTCAACCTCGTTAGCCAGCCCCACGCTGAAGGGAATTCGCGGTGCAAGGTTGCAGGCGAGAGCGAACAAGAAGCACAGGTATACGTTCAGCCACAGGAAGGTGTCCGAGAAGACCACAACAAAGCCGCACAGGTGGACAACGAAGAAATACACCAAGAAGCAGCTCAGCCCATTCCAATAAAGTCGCGCAGGTCCTAGGGCCACTTGATCTTCCTCGTCTTCGAATGGCGCATCTTCATCCATGTCGTCGTCCTCCCTGCATGAGGTCGGGTTTCGTGAGAGACTTCGACAGAACTTCCTGGCCATCGCTGTACCTTTGTAAGCGGCTACCTTAAATGTTTTCGTCTCTCTTTTAATCTATCTGCCCTGACACTGTCCTTATCTCCTAAACTTCGCACAGGATAGTAAACCGGAACTATATAAGGCTGACATCCCTGCTTCTGTATATGTAGAGCTGAAACCGTTGGTATTAAAAAAAAAAAGACAAAATTATGTGAGAACAATGAGCAGAAAAAAAGGTCAGGTTTCCAAGCTCCAATTTTTTACGATTCCTACGGCACTTGTGGAATGTCGCTTGGCCTGGCTAGTGACAGTGGTTTGGGGTAGACTTCTATATTTGCAAAAGTAACATCAGACATAAAGTGCGCAAGAACATGGTAAACAGAGGCTAACAAACAAAATCGCAGAATTTAGTTATTTATTTCTTTTTTTGTCGATAGTGGTTTCGCAGCACGAGAGAATGCGAAAATACTTGGGTTTGTTCTCTTCCTTCGCAGCCAGCTTTACGATGCGTTCAAACAGGTTGAAATCGCTATAGTCAATTGGTCACATCCAGTTTTGTTCTTGCAACAATGCAGCGCACGGTCCTTAATGCCTAATAATGTACATTCACAGTGAGTGTAGAAGTTCAGGTCTACGCGAAACAATCATACACTGGCTACTCAAACAATTTAGCTACGAATCTATAGCTGCCTTCCTCTTTGTAACACATTCACCTGGAATGCGAACTTCTCTTGTGTTGCCATGCCTTGCGTGACAGAGAAACTCATGACCTCCGAGAAACTCTGTTAACGCAATGGCGTTAAGGTGTCGTGCTCGACGTTGTCTATCAGTGACACCAAATTTGACACCAAATTTGTCAGTTTGAGTGTGTGTTTGAGTGACACCAAATTTGTCAGGGCAGCTCCTGCGGACAAAGCATCGAAACGGTTGGTTGGTCCAAAAGCACAACTATATTGTCATCTTACACTGCAAAACAATTCGCTTCTAGTAAATATATTAAAGTGAACCGCAAGGGGCCCTGCAGGATCTTCGAACATATAGAAGACGTTTCTGATCGCGGTAGTCAAGGTTCGTGTGAACATGTCAAATATTATCGCACCGCGCACAGCAGGTAACCTGCGATTTACTTTCAAACACAGCCGGAAATCGCTTGCTCTTCCCTCGCCATTGAGAGAAGCGGCTGCATAGTTGGAGGGAGAACAAGCACACGCCGGCGTCACGATTGCTAAAGCATCCTCATTAACGCTTCAACTGTTCGTCTTGAGTTCAGTAAGTAGAAAGTATCTGTATCTATTTCTAAAAACGGCGACGAAAAGAAAAAAAAAATGTATCGCACTTCTCGTCCCGATCAACGGTCGTCTCTTCACTCTTTTCCTTTCCCCTGCGTTCGTGCGAGGCGGCACCCTGTGTACTACAGCTGCTACACCAGTCAAACACACGTGGTTATCTCGTACTGAGCCCGATTGCAAAGCCGCCGTGACGCTTGTTGCGCTGCGCTGTGGTGGCTATGTTCTGCTGTGTAGGTACCACACTTACCACGGCCGCCTTAAACGCGCTGCTATTCCGCCGGCGTCACGTAAAACCCCCGAATTCAATTCAATTTTTCTGCTGTCTTCGTCCCCTGCACTTTCGCTCAACGCAATGCATTGACGTCACTGAGGCCGCCATTTTGCTGTCCAGCCAGCACAATGAACGTATACAGTGGCTAGAAGGGACCATAGTGAAAGGCTGCGCTTTTTCTCTTAGTAGTACTTGTTATGTGGGGTTTAACGTCCCAAAACCAGCTCTGATTATGGGAGGCGCCGTAGCGGAGGTCTCCGGAAATTTTGACCACCTGGGGTTCTTTAACGTACACTGACATCGCAGAGCACACGGGCCTCAACATTTCGCCTCCATCGAAATGCAGCCGCCGCAGCCGGGATTCGATCCCGCGACCCTCGTATCAGCAGCGGAGTACCATAGCCACTAGACCACCGTGGCGAGGCTTCTCTAGTAGTAGTAGTGATTCGTGAGAAAGGAAAAAGGCGCTGATTTCTGTCTCCCAAGCAGGGATCACGTCTAAGCGCCGTTTTCTCGTACCGGTTACCTCCAAGCACAGTGGAAGCGGCGAAGCGTACTACAAAATGGCGCACGCTGACGTCACGTGAATACTCCCTATTGACCGAACGCCATCACGTGCTCTCTCGTTCGTTTTTTCGCGATGCCAGATTATAAACAGTGTGATCGGTGCCAACGGCTTGGGATGTCGCCATGTTTCGCACAATCGCAAGCCGCTCTACAAAAGCACGCTCTCTTTTTGCTCCCGCCGTGTGGGAGCGAGTGTCGCGTTCCCTCTCCTGATTGGCCGAAGAGGCTGTCACAAAATAGTGCCCGTTTGGAAATAAAAACCCGGCGTCCAAAGGCCGAAACAACAACAAGAAAAACGGCGCGCGGAAGAGGCACCGAAAGACGCGCCGCGCCTACAAAAAGCCAGAATGTTGTAGAAGCTTTCTTATCGCGGCGAGCGCGCGCGCGGGGCAGACGTAAGGAGAGAGAAAAGGCGGAGAGTACACACCGACGCTCCCCGCGCAGTGAGAGAGAGAGAGAGACGCCGCCCAACCAAGAAGGTTCGAGAGTGGGCGAGAAGGTTCCCAATTGTATGTGTGCTCTGGGTCACGTGGCCCTACGGAACCTTCTAGTACCCTTTCCCAGGACTATATAAGCGGTCGGACACGGGCCGCGGAGGAGGGGCGAAGAAGAGACGAAGAGAGAGAAGAGCTGCAAGTAAAAAGAAGAAGCAAGAAGTCTGCGTGACTCAGACGCCGAGCCAGCTGACAGGCCACCTGCAAGAAGACGCCGAGTGTCTTGGTGAATAGGACTCTTTGTGTTTTGTTCATTGTTGCAGTGCATGACTTGTTCGTGTTGGTTGGCCTTGTATAACTTTGCGACCCATCTGTGTTTTGAGTTGTGAAAGCCGTGTTGTGTACGTTTGTGTGCCTGCCTATTTGATGAAAATATATTTGTTTTGTTTGACCACCCTTGGCTCTGACTCGGTCTTTGAACCACTGCTGGCGTTTTGCTAGTGTGCTAAAGGGGACCAAAAATCTTATTGTCCAAGCTTTCGTGGGATCTTTTTCGGGGAACCAAGACGTTGGTTCTTGGAATTATTTCCGGCGATCGCGCCCCGTACATCATAGCACGGGTTTGGTGACAATATTTCTGGCGTCCGCGACAGGACTTCTTTGGCGCTTAAGTGTGTTCAAAGTACGGAGGACGAGCCTTGGGTTGTGTACGTGTGGGCGTATGCGATATTGTGTGTTGCACCACGTTCTCGCTAACCTGTGTGCAGAGAATATTTTGAGAGTTGAAGTATAGGCCGATATTTGTTTGTGCACGCGGCTAGATTTTGTGGACGGGCACCATGGATCTTGAGAAATTGATTGCCCTTGGTGAAAAGATGGGTTTGGCCGGAGCTGAGTTACGGAAATGGGTGAACCAAGAGAAAAAAGAAGCTGCGGAAAGAGAAAGGCAAGCTGCTGAAAGGGCGGAACGGGAAATGCAAGCAGAAATCGAGAAGGAGCGGCTAGCAGCTGAAAGAGCGAAAGAAGAAAGGGAGGCGAAAGAACGAGAAAGGGAAGCGATGGAGAGACAAATGAAAGAAGAAAGAGAGGCGAAGGAACGTCAGATCGCAGCTGAAATGGCTGAGAGAGAAAGGCAAAGGCAGCATGAGTTGGAGCTTGAACGTCTCCGATTGCAACAGCGCGTTGACACGCCCGTTCGAGTCGACAGCACGGAAAGAGAAGAGTGCTCGTTCCGACTGAATCCGAGCAAGCTGCTTGTGGCGTTCGATGAGAGAAAGGATGATTTAGACGCCTACTTGCACAGATTCGAAACCGTTGCTAGAAGTCAGAATTGGCCGGAAGAGCAATGGGCAACGGCGTTGAGTACTTGTTTGAGCGGCGAAGCACTCAGTGTGTATGGCAGGTTGACGCCTGCAGATGCCTCGAACTATGCAAGGGTCAAAGCCGCTTTGCTGAAACGATTCAGATTTACTGTAGAAGGCTTCCGAGACAAGTTCAGGACGGGAAAGCCCGCCGATGGAGAGACTGCTACGCAGTATGCTGCGCGACTCAGCCACTATTTTGATCGGTGGACTGAACTTTCAGGAATTGAACAGGAGTACGGTGCGCTTAGAGACCTTCTCATCAAGGAGCAATTTCTAGTCAGTTGCCACCCGAGCCTGTCTCTTTATCTGAAAGAAAGAAAAGCCGAGTCTCTCAGTGACATGTTGGAATTAGCAGACCAATTCTTGGAAGCGCAAGGAGGCACCAATCTTGGCAAGATCAGAAAAGAGGGAATGGAAGATGTGAAACAATCGGCACCTGATGAGAGAAGAAGCCCTCCGAAACCTGTTACGAGGTGTTTCCTATGTAACCGGCTGGGACATCGTGCTAGTGATTGCCGAACTAATTTTTCTCGCCCGAGTGCGAAGTGCTTTAAATGCGGACAGACCGGTCACAAAGCTGACACGTGTCGAAATGAAGCGAAAGAAGTTCAGCAGGTATCGTGTGTATATGCCCCGCCGAAACAGGAAGAGGATGAGAAAGTTCAGGGCTTCTTGGAACTTAAGGACGGAAAGAAAGTTCCAATCGTTGGTGCCATAACGACTACACGTCCCGGAGCACTGGACAAGAATATGCCAGTACTTTTTGGAAAAGTAGCAGGAAAGCGTGTAAGCGTGCTACGAGATACTGGTAGCAGCACAGTAATTGTGCGAAGGAACTTGGTCCGGAACCACGAGCTCACAGGCGCGAAAGGTATCGTTTGCCTAATTGATGGTACAGCGAGGAGGCTCCCTGAAGCGAGGATCAAGGTGGAAACCCCCTACTACAGTGGGATGGTTACGGCTCTGTGTATGGAGAACCCACTTTATGATCTGATCGTGGGAAATATCAAAGGTGCACGAGGCCCTAACGATCCGAAGCCTCGATGTGAAGAGCCGAAGAATGAACCCCATCGGGAACCACCAGCAGCTGCAGCTCGAACTCGATTCGAAAGGAAGCCTGTTGAGCGTTCTGTAATGCCGGACTCCGAGAAGAATTCAGCACAAGCTTCATTCGAAGCCAAGGAGCCTCGCGAACGGCGAGAGGTTGCTGTACCCGTGACACCGCGCCTTGAAGTACAGTCAGCTGGGGTGAGCACTAACAGCGCAACTTTTGATGCAAGTGCGGAGAAAGAGAATAAAGCACCGAGCAAGGAGACTCCGAAGATCGACAGAGATGAGAAAGAACTGCAAATCGCATCGGAACCAGCACAGCGTATCGAAGAAGTGGATAAGGTGCGTTCACCACAACAGCTAACGTCAAGGTTCACGCGGAAGAAAAAGAAAAAGAACAAACGGCGACGTAAGAGAAAGGCAGTCTCGAGATCCTGAATTTAACTGTCCTTTCGCAGGGTGAAACTGCATGTGTTGTGATTGTTCATGTTGAGAGAAACAAAATTGTCATGTATCGATGTCTGTGTATTGCATTTGGATGTTTTGTAAACTTGGAGAAAATGCATGTATTCAGTGTTATTGTATTCCGCGTGTGTACGCGATGAGTTGTGAAGCTTTCAAGTGATGTATTTTTATGTGACGTGTGTGCGCGATTCATTGTGAAAGTGTCGCGATGTTCCGAGTGTGGACTCATTGGTTTGAACTCTCAAGTGAACTTATGTGCTACTGATTGTGAGAAGACTTGTGGAACTTTGTGTGGTTATATTTGTGTGTGCACTATTTTGTGTGTTTTTGAATATTATTTCATAATATTCTTAAAGTGGGGGGCAGTGTCACAAAATAGTGCCCGTTTGGAAATAAAAACCCGGCGTCCAAAGGCCGAAACAACAACAAGAAAAACGGCGCGCGGAAGAGGCACCGAAAGACGCGCCGCGCCTACAAAAAGCCAGAATGTTGTAGAAGCTTTCTTATCGCGGCGAGCGCGCGCGCGGGGCAGACGTAAGGAGAGAGAAAAGGCGGAGAGTACACACCGACGCTCCCCGCGCAGTGAGAGAGAGAGAGAGGCGCCGCCCAACCAAGAAGGTTCGAGAGTGGGCGAGAAGGTTCCCAATTGTATGTGTGCTCTGGGTCACGTGGCCCTACGGAACCTTCTAGTACCCTTTCCCAGGACTATATAAGCGGTCGGACACGGGCCGCGGAGGAGGGGCGAAGAAGAGACGAAGAGAGAGAAGAGCTGCAAGTAAAAAGAAGAAGCAAGAAGTCTGCGTGACTCAGACGCCGAGCCAGCTGACAGGCCACCTGCAAGAAGACGCCGAGTGTCTTGGTGAATAGGACTCTTTGTGTTTTGTTCATTGTTGCAGTGCATGACTTGTTCGTGTTGGTTGGCCTTGTATAACTTTGCGACCCATCTGTGTTTTGAGTTGTGAAAGCCGTGTTGTGTACGTTTGTGTGCCTGCCTATTTGATGAAAATATATTTGTTTTGTTTGACCACCCTTGGCTCTGACTCGGTCTTTGAACCACTGCTGGCGTTTTGCTAGTGTGCTAAAGGGGACCAAAAATCTTATTGTCCAAGCTTTCGTGGGATCTTTTTCGGGGAACCAAGACGTTGGTTCTTGGAATTATTTCCGGCGATCGCGCCCCGTACATCATAGCACGGGTTTGGTGACAGAGGCCTGTAGCTTCCACACTGCTGCACAGAATTTCCGAAGAAGTTAAAACCGCACGTAATTTTAAGCAGTGTAGCAAATTCTTCTTTCTTGATAACCAGAATTGTTAACCAACTTGCATCAATTAATTAGGAATATTGCCTAGTTCCTTGTCTGTTATAAAACAAGGCCTGTTCCGAAGCTCTGCTGTTAAATTCTGCACCTGATATCTGTCTGTTATATTTTGACAATGCACCGGAGACTAGCCTTATCTGGCTATCGGTCCAGATACCTGTGTAATCAAGTTCATGTGAAGAAAAATAAAGCACTTGCACTTGCCAAAAAAAGAAAAAGAAACTAACTATAGTTTGTTTGGCACACCAAGAGAGCGAGAGGAGGCGCCGGAGGAGCAGAGGTGAGATGTGGCTGTAGTTACCGAAGTGGCTTAGCATCACAGGATCCTGTCCCATCGATGTGGCGGTGACCTTGTCATCACCGAAGTGCGTGTGCACGTTGCCGGAAAAACGAAAAAAAAAAAGTACTCAATGATACGCCGCGCGCTATCGTGGCTTCTTTCCCCTTTTTTGATCCCAGCGCCTTCCTCGGGACGAAAGACGAGAGAGGGCATTCGGACGTGTGTGTGTGTGTGTGTGTGTGTGTGTGTGTGTGTGTGTGAAAAACTTTTATTGATAAGAGTTTCCAGGCCACAAGGACCCTTTACATAGGGGGAGTCCTTATTCCGGGACCCCGCTGGACAAGGCCGCTACCCGCGCCCGTTGGACTAGAGCCCTTTGAGACTCAAGTCCTGAGCAATTGAGTAGGGCTGCCTCCCATGCCTCTCTAGTAGGGGAAGGGTTAGGGGGAAGGGAAGGATTCGTCTGACATGCCCACACCATGTGAAAGTTATCGGAGACTTCCCCACAGTGGGGGCACCGCCCATCGACTTTAGGGTCAAAATGTTTCACAATTGCAGGACACAACAAGGTGTTGGTCTGCAGGCGCCTTAGTGTTCGTTCATCGGCCTTGCTCAGGCCCTTAGCAGGTACTGGGAAGTGCCGATGGAGTTCGCAATAATGCATCACAATTTCTCGGAATCGTAGGAGTGGTTGCCTAGTCTCTGAGCCGGAAAAGCCTGATTGAGGTGCCCGGTGGTTAAGCGCGCGGGCGGCCGCGTCCGCAGCCTCGTTACCTCTAAGGCCCTGGTGGCTCGGAGTCCAAACGATACGTTTGGGTGAGGGGTCAGAATCCCTCACTGCTCGCTTTAAAATTTGGTAGGCTAAAGGGGAGACCTCGCCCGCCAGGTAGTTTTCACAGGCTCTGCGCGAGTCTGTAATTATTACTGTGGAGTTTGTGTGCGAGGCGGCAAGCGCTATTGCTACTTCCTCAGCCCGCGCGGAGTTGGAAGCCCGATAGGAGAGCCCGTTCGTCTGTATACTTGATTAGTGACGGATTCGAAAACTTCGCGGCAAGCGAAAGTCGCTTGACCAGCTTTACCAGCTCGTTTAGCGAAGTCATTCGTGGAATGTTTGCGAAAATGTTGCTTACAGGGCTCCTTCAAGTTGTGCACGCTGGTCGTCTGGACAGGTAAAAAAAAAACTTCGCTTTTTGTAGCCTGAAACGGAAGGTCCAAGCGGCAGTTTCTCGACCGTTCAGCGTGTGAATGAGCAAAAATAACGCGGCAGAAACCGGTTCGCCCATTCGTGGCTCTGCATGCGCGACAAACGTACTGCAGAGCTCTATTTAACACGCATTCTACACACCCCTCTACAATGCCCGTGTCCAACGGCGTTAAAGACCTCGCACCCACTGGTTTTTCCAGTATACATGCTACAGGGTGGAAGAATGGTTGTTTATATTTGCATTCACTGAGATTTCTCGCTCACGCTTAACTCCGCCAACGGGTTTAATGTGACACAGGCACCTCAACGCTGTGGCGTTAATAAATTTTAGATGAAGATGAACGCTTAACTGTCCGCGATTTTTTCTCTCTCTCTCTCTTTGTATCTGCTGTACTATATCTCTGTGCTGCACACCCTCAGAAACGAGATCTTTCGCAGGGTGAAAAATACTTGCAGTGGTGTTTATGTAATCGGCCGCGGGTCGGAGCGTGCGAGCATCGGGGCAAGTTCAGTCAACACGCCAGCAAAAGTGTGATTGATTTACCTCTGCTGACTCGCTCTACCTCAACCCACTCGCTTCGACATCATGATATAAACGAAGCAGGTAGTGGCTCTTCGTTTGGACATAGAGGTACACTATATCACAGCCCAATTTTTGGGGGGAGCTACGCTCTTATGCGATAACTGCAATAACATAATTTTTCCTTCAGATCTATATCCCCAGATGCCAATTCAGTTGACACAGCTAGCGCAACTTCAGAACGATCTTCCCGGCGCCGTCACAACATTCACTGATACTTTTAACTATTTTCAGAACTATGTCCACCGTGACAACGCTTCTACGCTTGATATAAATCAGAATGGCAACACCGCTTGCATCGCCCCGCCGCGCCCAAGCAGGCGCGGCGGGGCGATGCGAGGAGGAGGAAGGACATACGCGGCCCCTCGACTCAACCCGCGCCCCTTTCGCATGAATGAGTCAGACATTTATTCTTACGGTACTCGGCTGCCACCCAAAAAGCGCGGGTTCGATTCCGGCCGCGGCGGTCGCATTTTCGATGGAGGCGAAAATGACAGAGGCCCGTGTACTGTGCATTATCAGTGCACGTTAAAAAACCCCAGGCGGTCTAAATTTCCGGAGCCCTCCACTACGACCTTTCTGTCCTCTCTACTCTCTTTCACTCCCCCCCCCCCCCCCCCCCCACGGACGCTTAGCCGTGCTCCCTACATGGTCTGCAGAAATTAGCGTCCTTTCCTAACCGAACCACAATCATCATCATCATCATCATCAGACATTTATTGAGCGATTACGAAACGGAGTGACATTTTGGTAGCGTAATAGGTGCACGGACCAACAAGCATGACCACAAAACATGCCGGCGATGTGGAGGATTGAAGGATCGGTGACGAAAAAGCGAAAGAAAGTGCAAAAACTGCAGCAAGTAGTGCATAAACCGATCTTACTCTGTCGCAACACACAGAAAATTAAGCAGTGACGTTATTTTGTTTGATTGGCAAGACAATTGGGCCGCCAGGGGGCGCCGAGAAGTGCAGTCTAGCTGTAACTATGCTAGCTGCAAACTAACTATGCAACGGCATATTGTGGATGAAGAAGGAAATAAATTGGAGGGGTACGACGCACTGACTTATATTCGAAACGCAACAGATGATTCCTTTAAGATGTAACAAGCATGTGTATTCTTTTTTTCGCAACAGATGATTCCTTTAAGAAGAATGACGAGCCTCCCTTTACGACGTGTAACAGTAGCAAGGAAAACCAAGTGGACGAACTAGTTCTGGAAAATTTCAGTTGGAAGAAGGCGGAGGAAAAGATTCCCAAACGCACAGCCACAGGATTAGATGGGGTTAGCATTACTGTAATAAATGAGCTCGGAAGAAACAGCAAAGAAGCCCTGTTAAAAGCAACTGAAAAAAGCTTACAGGACAGGCAAATACCGGACAGTTGGCGTCAAAGTAGGATGAAGTTCATTTATAAGGGCAAGGGAGAGAAAAATAACATTCGGTCATATAGACCACTGACCATTACATCAGTACTCTACAGGTTGGCGATGCAGGCAAATAAATTGAAAATGCATATATGGACAGAGCATAATGGCACTTCTGGAGAACTCCAAAATGGATTTAGAGTCGACAGGAGATTAGATGATAACCTTTTTGAGCTCGCTGTGTACAGAAATAGCCGGAAAAGAGAACAGACCTTTACATTTGGCATTTTTTGATATTAAGGGTGCGTACGACAATGTAAATCAGAATATCTTATGGGACATAATGAAAGAGGCTGGTATAGGGGATGATTGTATAGAGCTCTTAAAGGAAATATACAGTGGAAATACAGTATGTGTGGAATGGGAAGGTATGGCGAGTAATGGTAGAATGGAGGTCGTCGATATAGCTAAAGGGTTGAGGCAGGGATGCCCGTTGTCCCCACTATTATTCATGCTTTACATGAGAATGGAGAAAGCATTGGAGAAGAGCAATATTGATTTTAAGCTGTCACACAGACAGGCAGGTATAGTGGTAGAACAAAAGCTCCCTGGGTTGTTTTATGCAGACGATATAGGGCTATTCGCAGAGAGTCGAACAGATTTGCAGGGTCTGGATAATATATGTGGTCGGGAAAGTGAAGATTTAGGACTAAAATTTAGTGTGACAAAATGCGGCTGGATGATATTCAATGACAGCAACGATCAGACCATATCAATACAGGGCGAGGAGATACCCAGAGCACGAAAGTATAAATACCTCGGGATATGGATAAATGATGGGAATAGATACACAGAATTACAAGAAAAAGCTATGATAGTTAAAGGAAAGACGAACTCCACAATAATGAAGCATAGAGGGCTGTGGGGTTACAACAGGTACGAGGTAATTCGCGGTTTGTGGAAAGTGTAATGGTCCCAGCACTTACATTCGGAAACTCAGTGGTGTGCATGAGGTCAGAGGTACAATCAGGGCTGGACGCGAATCAGAGGACGGTCGGACGTCTCGCATTGGGCGCCCATGGGAAGACCACAAATGAGGCTGTTAAGGGGGATATGGGATGGTCTGACTTTGAGGGAAAGGAAGCTCAGAGTAAAATTAGGTACGAACAGAGATTAAGGAATATGAAAGAAAGTAGATGGTCAGCCAAAGTATTAAGGTATTTGTATAGGAAGAACGTTGACTCACAATGGAGGAAGAGAACTAGGAGGCTTACCAGTAAGTATACAGCCAGTAACGAAACGGATGGGACGAAAAAGAGCATTAAGAGCATGGTCAGAGCGGCGGAGAAGTCGGATTGGATAGCAAGAATGGAGAACAAGCCGGCATTGAACAAGTACTGAAAAGGGAAAGATGAAATCAAGAGAGAAAAATTTTACGATAATTCAAAGGGAAGCGCTTTACTGTTTGAAGCAAGGTCCGGTTGCCTGAGAACCCGAAGTTACATAGCGAAATTCAATAAAGAAGGGGACACATGTACGTGCTGTGGAAAATCTAGGGAAACGACAGATCATATTTTGATTGAATGTACAGATGTCCACCCAGGTGTAGCTGTGGACACTACCCTACAGGAGGCCATGGGTTTCAGGGATAACATGGGAAAGCTGAACATGTCGGCGATAGAGATAAGTAAAAGGCGCTTAGAGTATTGGTGGCGCAACAGTATGGAGCAAACAGAAGCGCAAGGTAGTTCAAATGTTTGTAGAGGAAAAATAAATAGAGCTAGAGCTTGGTGGCCCGGCTACCGCCCCGTTATAAAGGGGACGCTCCTGATATCCATCCATCCATCCATAGCTTCCGTCTCGCTCCGCATTTTGAAGGATTTCGATGTGAGATCTTGCTGCAAAACCACCAAAAGTGACAACGATCAATTCGTAAAGACGGGGAGAATCTGAGGATACCACACACTTGGACCTCAAACGTCTTGGCGAAAAGCAACAACCGAAAACAGGTCAGTCCCACGTGGCGCGCTCGCTAACCCGAACGCCGGCTATAGCATCTCCGGCGGCTGCTGTGCCGGCTGCACTGGCTCCGGCTGGGAGGCGGCCCTGCTATGACGCAAGCGACACAAGAGTCCACGAGTATGCCACACCAGCAAGCATCGAATGACGAAGATGGAAGGGACCTCACCGGGCCCGGGGCGCCAACGGGGTACCAAACCGACCAGCCGCAGGTGAGCGGATCCAATCTACCTTCCACCAACCCTCCCGATCACGATGCAGACTGGCAAACGGTGCACACCCTGCGCCAGCGAAAGCAACAAGCGTTAGAACGAAGGCGCAACAACGCACCGGTTAAACCCGAGGCGGAAATAAACAAGGATACCAAGAGACCGCCATCTCCGAAAAGAAGAAAACTGCCGAAGCTCCCACCCTTACCTAAGGATGATTTCAAGATCGTTTTGCGAGTACGTCAAGGTTTGCCTTTACGCAATATTATAACACCAGCGCTGGCGACTGCAGTAATCGAGGCCTGTGACAATCAGTTTTCTGGAGACCAATTTCATCTACGAAATAAGCCGGGTTCTAATACTGCTATCCTATCCACCCCACACAAAGAAGTAGCTGCGAAAGCACGGACGCTTCGTTTCCTGACCATCAACGGCACCGAACATGCCATCAGAACATACGCGGCCACCGGAGAAGACGCACTGCGAGGAGTGGTGCATGGCATACCGCGACACACTCCTTCAGAGATTTTGCTTGCCAACATGCGAGTTCGTACGCAAGGTGTCGAACTGCTCCAGGCCCGCATGATCGGCGTGTGAGCTCAACATACGACTGGCTCTTCTTCATCTCTGCACATCATCATCACTTGTACATTTCCCCCCATCAACATCAATCATCATCAGCTGCTTGGCTCGCTCTCCATCTTGGTCGCCATAGATCGAGGCTCGCCTAGAATAAAAGTAGTTGCTCACAATACACAGAGTGCCAACCTGACGTTCAGCGGGCCCGTGCTGCCGAGAGCAGTATACTTCTACGGGGGAGAACTATCATGTCATCCATTTCGTATCGTGGGCCCTATGTCCGCAAGACAACAGGACACCAAGGTGGTTCTCTTCCGAGGACGAGGAAGAGGACTGCAAGGCGGGTGGACGCCCGAGAAGCAGAGGCACTAGCATGGGCAGATTCCGCTCCAGCGCCATGCAACGCACCACCGCCATCACCTCGGCAACAAACAACCAAGCACAAAGAGGCCGCTCCCGGACCCCGGCAAGGATGACACCTGCGGAAAGGCCCAACAACCGGCAGGCCAATTCAAAGAAAACCACACAGGTAAGCTGGGAGGGAGTCGCGTCTTCCACGGCAAAACCCGTTGCGCAGAGTGAGGAATACAAGCGAGCCATCAGAGACAGCCGTGAACTTAGTCAGCTTAGACCGCATAACACTCGAAGTGGAAACACTCAAGCGACAGGTAGCTGAGCTCACGGCGCAGGTGGACACATTGAAAACCAGACCACTCGCACCATCGCCGCTGCCGCAACAACAACCGCCACCACCAATAGCGACAAATTTCAGACCAACACCACTACTACTTCCGCAGCGGGCGCCAGCACAAACACAACCCGCTACACAAGAAACTGGTACGCAAGAAACGCTGCATCGAACACATGTTCACGTTACAACAGCGACAGATCCAACACGGCCTCGCCTCGGGCAAGCTGAGCGCTGGTAGTAGCATGGTCGTCACGGACACCGAAGACACCGCAACCTCCGACGCCCCTCATCATGGCTAACAGCAGAGCCAATCAACAAAATAATCTCACTATATGGCAGTGGAACTGCCGATCGCTACATAACAAACACGCGGCACTTGCACAATACGTTAACACAGCGCTAGTCCCTCCTGACCTGATCTGCCTTCAAGAGGTGGGGAAGCAACCGAGACCCATGAGAGGTTACTGCCTCTATATGGACCCGAACCAACCTACAGTTGCAACGCTGGCTCGAAAAGACCTTGCTATCACAAGCGCAACGGCACCGGGGGTAGACACCAAAAAACAGATACAACACCAAATTTTAACAATATGGCCGGTGAAGAAGGGACGACCCAAGTACGTCTTGACCAACGTCTATTGTCCACCCAGGGATCAAAAAGCCGACTTCTCACCGTTATTGAACTAAGTGTCCACCTTACTCATGCGAAGAGACAGGCTAATTCTCCTCGGAGACTTCAATGCTTGGCATTCAGAGTGGAGATACAAGAGAGACACGGCAAAAGGCTTCAACCTTCTTAGAACAACGCAAACATACGAACTGTTGCTGGTCACACTGCCGGGGGTCCTCACAAGAGTTGGCAACAGCGTGGCTCGCGATACCACGCCCGATTTGACTTTTGTTAATGACGAGAGAGGAGTCACGTGGAGCAACCTGGACGAGACGCTAGGAGGCGACCATAATATTGTAAGTGTTAACTGCAACACGGCAAAAGTAAGAGAAT
This sequence comes from Hyalomma asiaticum, assembly GCA_013339685.2. Lineage (NCBI taxonomy): Eukaryota > Metazoa > Arthropoda > Arachnida > Ixodida > Ixodidae > Hyalomma > Hyalomma asiaticum. The sequence goes on from CM023482.1 coordinate 85,541,418, forward strand.
GCCTGGGGACGGCTAAACTCAGAGACGGGAAAAAGTACAGAGAGAACCAGCAGACAGCTCTCTCCACACCAAAATCGGCAGCAGAATGGGGCAGTTTTCTTAAGGACATCTACAATGCCACTACTAAAGAGTACCGGACCACACCAGAAACACTGGCGATCGACAGTCACTTGGCACACCTCTGGGAGGCACGCAGAAGTCTAGCAAAGCGGTGGAAGCGGCAAAGACATAACCGCAAACTCCGGCGCCGGATAGACCAATTAGCAGATGAGGCAAACGCTTACGCTAGAGAACTCAATAACAACAACTGGCGAAATTTCTGTGACTCTCTACGAGGCACATTGAGCACTAAGAAGACCTGGGCTATCCTCCGTTGCATGCTGGACTCAACCAACGAGCGTATGCACACGAACAACGTCATGAGGAAACTCGTAGGAGAATACCCAGGTAAGGAAGAGGAGCTCATTCAACAACTAAAGAACACCTACAAGGGAAAAGCACAGGCACCGTTACCCAGCCCAATCCACTACAACGGACAAGAAAACGAAGATCTAGATGCCCCCATCACCCTCGAAGAACTTTACGCGGCTGCTCAGATTTTCAAGAAGAACACAGCATCGGGCACCGATCGGATTACAAACGCAATGCTGAGAAACCTGAGCGATGCGGCAATCCAACAACTAACAGATTTCTTTAATGACACTGTGTGGAAAACCAACGGCCGACTACCCTCGGAATGGAAGACGGCAAACATAATTTTGATACCGAAGCCGGGAAAACCGCGTGAGCTAGGACAACTACGACCAGTCTCGCTCACCTCTTGCCTGGGCAAGCTTTTCGAGAGAGCCGTCCTCAACAGAATCGAGAGACACATCGAGCGAAACGATCTGCTTCCGGATACAATGTTTGGTTTCCGGAGAGGAGTATCAGCCCAAGAAGTCTTCCTTCTGCTGAAAGACGAAGTCCTGAACCCCCCACCAGGAAGACCGGACAGGATTTTGCTCGCACTCGACATCCAAAAAGCGTTTGACACTATTTCGCACACCACGATTCTTAAGGGACTTGAGGATGTTGGATGCGGAGAAAGAATATATTGCTACGTGCAAGACTTTTTGAGCAACCGCACCGCCCAAATTGGAATAGGTTCGACACGCCCGTTTCCATACGACCTACCTGGACAAGGCACCCCTCAAGGCTCGGTACTGTCACCGCTCCTTTTAACGTCGGCCTACGCAAACTGGCACTATAGAGCTGGAGGAACAACAAGATCTCGGGTGTGCCATATACGCCGACGACATCACGCTATGGGCCACCCGAAGCTCATACGGCGACAGGCAAGACACGCTACAAAGAGCCATTGACGTGGTCGAAACATTCACGAGACAAGCAGGTATGAAATGCGCCCCGGCTAAATCGACATACGTACACATCAGACCCAAGAATGCACAAACGAAGAGAGCACCTGCCATTCAACTCTACCTAGATGGGGAGCCCATCAAGAGGGCGGCAAATATGCGAGTTCTCGGGATGCACGTACAAGAAACGGGCAGCGTCTCCGTCGCGCTCTCCAAGCTCAAGCGTACAGTACGGAGCATCACGGGACTGACACACTGCGTTTAGTGCATGCCTTCGTCATTAGTCGCATCACTTACGCGCTACCCTTTCAGGCTACGCGCCGCACTGAGACCGACCAGGTGGACAAATTGATCCGAATTGCATGCAACGCGGCGCTTCGGAGCGCCTCCGACACATAGGGCTGACTAACACTTTCGAAGAGCTTGCCGCCACGATGATCGCACAGCGAGAGCGCCTCAAAGCGACGCCCCAAGGACGCTCTCTGTTAAGACGCCTGCACTACCCCCTGACGCCACAATTCTGTGGGGACGAGACTCAGCTGATACCACACGCACTATGATCACAGCTGCGTGGGTCCTATTCCACGCAACATGCACCCGACATTCCACATAAAACGACGACGAACCAGGGTGACAGCCATGCGAAAGAGGCAAAACGACCCGGACACATATTTCACAGACGCTGGTTTCTACCGCGCACAACAACACCGACCTCGGCTTTCGTGGCGGTCGTTGAAACAGGTCAAGAACGGTCGCGGCCGCTTCCTTGAGCACCTCGTCCAGCGCAACGGCTGAGGCAGCGGCGATCGCTCTCGCCATCAGAGCCACCGAAGGAAAGGGCCAATCGGCTTATGTATTAACGGACTCGCAAGAGGCATGTCGATTGTACCTTCGAGGAGTTATGCCGACCTGTATCCTGCGCATCTTGGGACCAAGCCTCTCGCAGGATCATGTCATCAACTGGTGTCCGGCACACGCCGGAGTGGACGGCAACGAGCGGGCGGACCGCGTGGCTCGAGGCATGACAGGCCGAGCCGCGGATCACTCCGCCCAAACGGAGCCCTCCACACCCAGTACGCCTCGAGAAATGCTTGAGGCACAACGACTCGGACGACGAGCGATGGCTCCACCCCATCCGAAGCTCATCCGAGAGCAGGCAAGGGACTGGCGCCTACTACAGACAAACACTTTTCCACACTTGCATATGCTGCACAGAATGTACCCCGGCAGATATGAAGACAAATGCCCCTGGTGTAACGGCACACTAACACTCCACCACATCACGTGCGGATGCTCAAGGCGCCCGGCAGACGCCGTGTCGCCTTTAAACACAGACTCACTCACAAACTGGTCGTGGGAGGCGCGACTCTCGGAACTGGACTTGGGAAGCCAACTGGCGACCCTCGACCAGGCCCGGCGAGCCGCTAAAGCCAGTGGGGCTCTGGAATAGGCGCTCCACCCAAATGCACAAAAAAAAAAAAAAATCACAGCATATCCACGGGGTGAATGATGATGAGTGGGCGAAGCTCCGAAGGGAATCCTCGGTATACCGTGAATCTTCCGTGTAATTCGCCCAGTCGATCATCATGTAAGGACGTGAGAAACACTGTAATTCGAACGCTGGGATCTCGCGTTTAAGGGGACGCTAGCACAAACGCGTTAGAAACGTGCAGCACACTCTAGTAAGGGGGAGAGGCCACAGCGTCTTACGCAGCCGCTTACACAGGCCGGAACGCGCACCGCGTTTGCCGACGCCATCACATGACTGCTGAAAGAGCATAAGGCGGAGAGGCCACAGCGTCTTACACCAGCTTATACGGTTGGCGTTAACTACGGTTGAGATTGTTAACCGCAGTTACGCTAACCGTAGTTACTGGCGCCCGTGTAACAGGGGTAACGCGCTAGCACAAACGCATCATCATCATCATCGTCGTTAGAAACGGGCAGTCTTTCGTTAATGTTGGGTATTTAGTGTCATCGTGGTGCATGTTTCCATGTGCGCTTCGTGGCGTAGTGCATGGCTTCAGGAAAGAGGTAGCTGATGATGATGATGCGTTTGTCCAGGTAGCAGCCTGGACACACATACCCGCTTTCTGTGCCGCATACCTGCCTTTATGCAGTAGTGGGCTGAGGGCAAGCGGTGCTTACTACATACATACATACAGGTGACGAACGACCCACGCCTTAAGGAGCTTCGCCCCTAAAAGATTTCCTGCAGTTATTAAAGTTGTTTCTCTCTCTCTGATTGGCAATCAGCTAACCTGAGACAGGTAGTGTAGTAGTCGTAATTAAAGACCCACGTAGAAGGCGCGTAGGTCCCTGCCCTATTATAAGTGCATACGCTCAAGCCGTGCGTACGTGTGTGTTCGCACATGCGTGCTTGAAGTCACGAAAGAAAACTCGCGTATAATTTTATTTATTCTTTTCCATGGATACAGCACCAAAATAGAAATTTCTGACTGATAGATTGGCAGCAGAGTAAAGATATCGTGCATGCGCGCTTGTGTAATGACGGCACAGAATGTTCTGGTTCCAACAAAAGTCCATTTGTCCCTTTCCACTCTTAATGCGCTTCACCGCGTGACAACGGTGCACTGCGGTAGAGCAAGTACGTACTTTTATAAGAAATTTGAACATTTCTTTTGCTGCCACAGTGACTTTCCCGCAAAAGGTGAGCCAAAGAAAGAAGAAAATAGTAGAGAGGGAAAGGTAGGGAGGTTGACCAGCGTATATGTAAAATCGTAACAGGGTTCAAAATACGAACATTTTACGGATTGCCCGGAAGAGCTGGCAGGTGTGACATTTAGTTTATCAAAGGAAACGCCCATAGCGTCCTCGAGTAACAGCATCCATTTCAATGGTAATACAGAAGACAGCCATAACGAAGAAAAACGTGCCGGTGTGCGTTGGCAAAAGCAAATATCCGAGAAACCCATATAACAAGGCCGCACAGGTTGATGACAAAGAAACAAAAGATGGACAGCCTTTTTGAAGACGCAGCAGAACAAGACGCATGTAACCTCAGAGTCTTAACAAATTACTCGTGACGACAGTCAACAAAAGGGGGTTCTTCGACGTTCGTCGCACATACCTCGGGCGCGCACGCGTCACTGCACAATGGGCACCAACAACGCCGAGAGGGCGGTCCACTCTAAAGGATGGAAAGTCCATGGGCAAATCTGCCCACTGTAGAAGTCAAACGTTCCACGCCTCCGGAGTGAAACAGCCACGAGACACGTGTTGGTTAGGAGTAGTAAGTAAGCAATGATAACATCGTCAGACTGACTCACGTCGGCGTGCATCTCCGGCCCCAGGTAACAGGCCGCAGTCAAGAAAATCAAAAAGTGTGTCAGCAATTCTAAGGAAAAGTCCGAGAAGTCGATTACAAGGCCGCACAGGGTAACGACGAACAGACATGTCGCTAAGTAGCGTAGACCGGTCCAATAAAGCAGCTCCCGCAGCAGGTCCTCGTTACGGAATTCCCCATCTTCGTCCATATCGTCTTCGTTCCTGCGTGGCGTTGGGTTTCGTGAGCAACTTCAACAGAATTTCGCTCCTAAATTATTCTTTTCGAGGAAACTAATCGCATGTGTTAACGCGTGACATGTGACTACAAATGGTTAATCATGTTGGCAAAAATGAGAAGCTTGTGACGAGCCCGCGGTTGATACCGAATGACGATGGTTACGGTGTCGGCCTAGCTAGGCCTACTCTCTCGGGGTCGTCCAAGCGTTGGGTTGCTGTGATGTGTTTGTGGTTTGCGAAGACAAAATTCTATCGACAATGTTTTTCAATGCTGCTATAGAACGAAGCAGGGCCTTGCAAAATTGATTATATTGTACTTAATGACGAGGATGCGATGTCTTACGAGCGTGCATGCCTACGCGCTTGACGTGGGCGAGGCTTACGCGCTGATCATGTCTTGAACTATCGTACGCCGCATGCTGGAGCGTACCGCACCGGACGTCGGATCGCATGAAGCGCTGGACACACGTACACGGCGCACGCGTCAAACTTTTTTGTGGTCGCGTGACCAGCTATCTTTACACAAAAATCTATCGGCGCTCCCTGAAACAGTCTCTAACTAAACAATTGTGCTCTGAAGCACCAGAGCTTTGTACACGTGACAAAATGGCCATTAGCAACCATTTGCAACCGAAAGAAGCAATATGCGAAATTCTTGCGTCAGTGCCCCTTTAAAAATTTGGGCGAACCGTTAATGTTTGGCGCAGTGTTGTAAGTATTCGATGTCGTGTTCACGCGGTAACTGCTGTCGCGGCAGGGCCAGCATGTGTATCGTTTTGAGTATAATGTGCATGCGGTTGCCATTACAGTATCTTCAATGCTGCCGTGAAAGCCACGATGCACGGCTTGGCATGTTTAGTCGCGTTACATATGCGTTGCAGCTTACGATGGCCAGGCCAGTGCCTGAGCATCGGCAGAGATCTCCAGATTCAGTTTTCTTTACGGCTTTGCAATTTCAGCCGAGGTTTCCCTCACAGTGTGACACATGGCGTATGCGTTCCATGCCAGCATACTTGCGGCGCAGGAGCTAACCGCAAGTTGCAGGCAGTGTACCTCATCTTTCCCGGCGCAGCGATTCTTCTAAGTCTAGGAAGTGAGTTGCCTGAAAATTGGAAGTGTCACCGTGTGGTACATACGCTACGATGCGTGCGAGACAGCAGAAAACATGCATGCACGTATCTGTGCATGCGTAACAAGAATGTCATCTTCCTGCTTTTTGCGGTATGCACCGATGGCAAAAAGCAAGTGGCTTCCGCGACTGTGAAGAATAATAAAAGGACGCTTTTCTGTAGAGGAGAGTGCAAGGTGAGGCTACGGGCGTTTGTACGGCAGCTAAACTGGCACCCAGGCTTTCCTACATGGTTTTTCCAATGCTCCCAGGCGCTGCTTTTCGCGCTCTCAATGCATCCCCCCCCCCCCCCCACACACACACCTGCCTTTGCAGTTAATGTCAACAAAGAACTACTGCCCGTATGTGCGACCAATCGTCGACCACGGTGAAAGAACCGTGACCTTGACCCACGTGCCTTGAACACGGAATTACGGAATAGCCGACAGCGAAAAAGCAGATGCAATGTGGCATAGACGAAAAGTGACGGGGAAACGGCCCCAGTCAATCGCACCTTTCCGCTTCGCACGCACACCAAGGCCGCTCGATGGAAACGTCTTGAACGGTCGTACACACACACACACATTTCTGCGCCCTGTTCCCCCTGCCTGCCGTGACCTGTGCTGTGGCGATTTTTTTTTTTTAAACCCCTTGCTGCATACCACTTTTCGCCTTCACTGGACCGGGAGAGGGAAAGACTGAGATTACCATGAAGTGGAACATTCCCGCAGTAACTTCTGCAGGAAAAAAAAAAAAAAAAAGCCTAGGTTGTGTTCCAGCACCTGCTCTGGAATGTTCAAAACTCCGACGTGCGTTAGAGCGAGAAAAGCATTCTGTGAACGAGTTTGTGATTGGAAGGTAGCCTTGCAAGAATCAAGGGAACAGGGGACGCCGCGACGACATCGGAAAGAAAACAATTCCGTAACTGCACTGTTCGAATTAACGCATATAGGAGTTCAGTGGTTGGGCATGGTCACTTGAAAGGTAACGTTATCGCACGCACACAAAAGGTAAACGTATCTCAGAAACAACCCACACGCGAAATACTAACAACACTAACACGCGAAATAAACACGTGTGTATTTCACCCTGCAAAGGAGCCCATGTTGACGGAGCTGGCTCCGACGTTCACTCTGCCTGACCCGTCGGTAATCGCGTGAATATGACTGCATTTTTTTTTTTTTCACACACAGCAAGTAATCTCGTTTTCGAGTGTACAGCGGAACGGCTACAACAGCGGGAAGACGAGGACAAGCGGATGAGCGCCGAGTTCTAACCACATTTTCCAAAAACATTGCAGTGTATAGAAACAGAAAACGGGACTCGAACAAACGAGGTAAATCAAGGCAGAAAAAACTAACCATTGTAAGAGATCTCTAAAAAAAAAAAAAAAAAACACCGCAGGAAACATTGACAAAGAATCAATATCGCAGTGCGCACGTGTCCCACATGAAACACGAGTACTTTATCGGACAGACGAGCAACTTTAAATTGAGTGGGATAGCAGGGAAGATGAAAGGAAACAGAGTGCGGCGTCCATGACACGCCACGGCGACGTTCATCATGTCACACGCGAAGAAATGAGTCGTCACCCAATGGGCGACACGTCATTTGATGTTCCTCAAAAATGACGACTGCTATATAACCTCATTCTGCGTAGCACGAGAAGCAGGAGCTACGCCTACTAAAATGCTAGTATACAGACAGCCAAAAACACATGTCTCTGCCATTTCTCATATTCCATAATTCGCACAAAAAAAAAACGCCGTTTACAATAACAGATACTACTTCACTCGAGTTCAAAACAGGATTTGCGTGCAAGCACGCCGCCGAATCCGACGAACCACACGCACGCATTATTTCCTTCTTCTTTTTTCTATGGACGCACGCGTGCGCTGCGGTAGTGACTATCTGTGCATTGTTCCAGTGTTTTAGCTCTGTCTAGTGCTTTTTATCTCGTTTGTTAGTGCTAACTGGAGGGACACTTTTGCCGTTGTATATTGCACATCCTCGAGGGTGTCTGGCCATCTAGCCAAATCAGCCACTTTGTTAGCCAGCTCGACCTCTCTGTCGGGCTCTTGCAAACGTGTCCAAACGTTACATTACAACCGATAAAAAAAAAAGCCTCTTACCATAGCAGTTGCTCTAGCTGTATACCCAGTTCCTCTAGCAGGGCCATCTCCTCTGGACCTAGAAGTGCTTGTGGTCGTGGTACCTGGTCCCTTAGCTCACGGTGACGTGGAGGGCACATTGCCGATACGGTTAGGAACTGCTGAACGACCGAGCGCCGAGCGTGTACTGGTTGTGCTGACTACGACGGTTCGCGCTACACAGAAGCGGGGCAAGGAGTGAGGGTGGTTTCAAGTCAGGGAAGACACTGAACTGCATCTTGTGAGCACGGGACACAGCGTCGTTGGGAGGAGGAGGAGGAGGAGAAAGGAAGAAGAAAGGCCGGGAGGTTAACCTTGGCTGAGCCCGGTAGGCTACTCAGCACTGGGGAAGGGGAGGGGAAGTTCTAAAAGATAGAGAGAGAGAGCAAAAAAAAAAAAACATAACGTAAACAGAGTGCAAGGTACAAGTGAACGTAAAAGCCAGTGGTTCTTGGAAAGAGGGAAGAAGGTGCTTCTTTCCGTCTCCCGCACTGGGGGAACAGCTAGGAGGAAAGAGCGTACATAAAGTGAGCTAGGATAGCTCACTTTAATGTAGACGTGCAAAGATGACTATACCCACAACGCCGAGTGCTGGGGTACCTCTCTCCCCATTTGAAAAAAAGTGGTCGGTTCCAGATGACGTTGGGGGGATGGACGATCAGCAATGGCGCTGAGCCGTGCTACCTCTACGGAATGCAGAAATATGCGCCTATTTCCTTTCATTTGAACCACTCTTCTTTCAGCAAAAATTTGCAGCTGAGCATTCGTGCAAGGATTTTTTTTTTTTTCAAACCATAAGTCTTTTTTTCACAGAAAGCGTTCGTTCATTCCTCCGCAATCCAGCGAGGACGCACGAGTGCCAAAAGAGCTCTCTCAAGCATCACCGAGAAAAAAGTTCCGCCCCATTGTAAATTCTCCAGCGGTACGGAGAGAAAGCGGGAAACCGCAGAAAGGCAGGGAGGGACCTTTACCTTTCACTGCAGCGCCATGCTCCCTCAAGGGCTGCAGAAATCGGTGTTACTACTGCTACTGCTGCTACTACTACTACTACTACTACTACTACTACTACTACTACTGCTACTACTACTACTCTTAGCACGGTAACCTTTAGCTTATTTTATAGGTACACAAAGATGTGAAAATATGCTCCTTTACTAAACGTTCAAGCACTTTAACCTTTAGTAAAGGAGCACATTTTCACATTTTTGTGCACCTATAAAATAAGCTAAAGGTTACCGTGCTAAGAGTGTACTACTACTACTACTATTTTATATATGTTGTGGTCGTGCAAAAAAAAAAAAACTTTGTTTTGGTTGATCATAACATTGTTGCACGCACTTAGCTGTCAATTTGACGATTTACAATAAGCAGCTTGCAAAACCCAGCGTGCAAAACCTAGCACCTCCGGCCGCGTTGCAGGCGGGCGCTCTACCACTTGAGCCACTCACTCGGACGTTCAACACCCGTCTGACCAGACACCACTTAGTGGAAAATTCCTGGTTAGGTCACCGACTGCGTTTGATAGAAACGATTCAAAAATACAAATTGAAAAATACACGCATCTCCTCGAAGTGAACCAAGACTAGTGGGCGAAGCACTGGGGGAAGTTCGGTGTTACCGTAAATCACCTGTGGCATTGCCCACTCATGCATGTAAATGAGTGACAACGCCTGTGTAATACCCCTGTCACACTGGACGTTTTAATGTCATTCGAACGCAATGACATTCGCATCGAATGACATTATTCCGCTGCTACACGGCGACATTTAACATCATTCGAATCGAATGACTTCTGAAATCGAATGAGTTCGAGCAACTCATTCGCATTCGCACTGGGACCGAATGTGTACTCTCTACCCCAGAGACAACGTAAACGTGCGGCACTGAGCATTCCTAATTTGTGAAACGTCATGTGAAAATGGCATTACTTTAGCGCGTTTGCCGATATTCATCATTTTAAAAAAAAAATGGCAGATCCCACGTGCAGTGGGAATCAAGGAAATGCGAAGCACGCATAAGGAACGTAAAATGGATTTGCATTGTTGTCTCGCTATACCGAGTTTGGTACATATGAAGTTAACGAAACGGCCGCAAGAGCACCAAGACTGTGGCATGTAAACCATGCCGCTCATACACGCATGTCATGATTCTAACGTTATGACTTGTCATTTACGTTCGTCATGCAGTCGTTTTGTGTCATAGCAATTTTGATATACACCCCTTTAAGGAAACGAGTGGCATGTAGATCATGCCGCTAATGACATGCATGCCACGATTTTGATGTTATGACCTGTCATTTATGATCGTCATTCAGTCGTGTTGTGCCAAACCAATTTTCGTATAGGCTCAGTGCAGTCGAGTTTTCCATGTGCGACATAAGCGCCAGAACGCACTGCCTGGCGGAGAGAAGCAAAATTGGGCAGACTGTGACAGGAAAATACGCGAACGCGATGCGTGTCTCCAACTCTATAGCAGCAGCGACCGCCCGTCCCAACTTCTTTCGTTTTTTATTTCCTCTGAGACGCGCGCTCCAAAACTGCGGCAAACTGTTCCAAAGGGCGACGCCGCGAGCGTTCGTGTTGTTCGCAGAACGCCCGGAAAGCAGCGAAGAAACGCACGCGTCGCTGTCGCCTCGGTTTCCACCGTGCGCGCGCGTCTCATACGTGCGACCCAAGCGGCCAATGTCAGCGATACTGAGCCGCCCGACGAGAGCTACGTAGGGCCCTCTGGTCATTAGACGGAGCCCATACATCCCATTAACGAAACGGCAGTATAGCGCGAGGACCATGGCATGTAAATCATGCCGGTCGTGACACGCGTGTCATGATTATAATGTTATGACCTGCCATTTACGTTCGTCATGCTGTCGTATTGTGCCATAGCAATTCTGCTATACATCCCATTAACGAAACGCCTGGCATGTAAATCATGCCGCCCATGACATGCATGTTATGCTTCTCATATGTTATGACCTGTCATTTATTTCGTCATGCAATCATATTGTTGCATACCAATTTTCCTACACATCCCATTAACGAAACGGCCAGGAGAGCACCAAGACCGTCGCATGTAAATCATGTCACTCATGACATGCATATCATGATTTTCGTGTTATGACCAGTCATTTACATTCGTCATGGAGACATCTTGTGGCATGCCAATTTTCGTATACATCCCGTTAACGAAACGCGTGGCATGTAAATCATGTCGACCATGACATGCATATCATGATTTCCATGTTGTGACCTGTCAGTCATGTTCGCCATGCAGTCATGTTGTGGCATACCAATTTTCGTATACATCCCATCAACGAAACGGCCAGGAGAGCACCAAGACCGTCGCATGTAAATCATGTCACTCATGACATGCATGTCATGAGTTTCATGTTATGACCTGTCATTTATGTGCGCCATGCAGTTATATTGTGGCATACCAATTTTTGTATACATGCCATTAACGAGACGACCAGGAGAGCGCCAAGACTGTGACATGTAAATCATGCCGCACATGACATGCATGTCATGATTTTCATCTTATGACCTGCCATTTATGTTCGTCAGGCAGTCATGTTGTGCCATACCAATTTTCGCATACATCCCATTAGCGAAACGGCCAGGAGAGCACCAAGACCGTGGCATGTAAATCACGCCGCTCATGACATGCATATCATGATTTTCATGTTATGACCGGTCATTTATGTTCGTCATGTAGTCATGATGTGGCATACCAATTTTCGTAAACATCCGATTAGCGAAACGGCCAGGAGAGCACAAAATCGTAGGCGGCTAGATAGATAGATAGATAGATAGATAGATAGATAGATAGATAGATAGATAGATAGATAGATAGATAGATAGATAGATAGATAGATAGATAGATACGCTCAAACTCGCCGAAGTTCGCTAAGAAATGCTTCGCTGATTGATTTGTGGGGTTTAACGTCCCAAAACCAGCTCTGATTATGAGAGACGCCGTAGTGGAGGTCTCCGGAAATTTCGACCACCTGGGGTTCTTTAACGTGCACTGACATCGCACAGCACACGGGCCTCAACATTTCGCCTCCATCGAAATGCAGCCGCCGCGGCCGGGATTCGATCCCGCGACCTTCGGATCTGCAGCCGAGTGCCATAACCACTAGACCACCGTGGCGGGGCAAGAAATGCTTGGCATTTAAAAGAAAACAGCCAGGCAGGCCGGTAACAAAATGTGTTTACTCTCGACATCAGCGGCGTCTGACAGGCTTCGGTATTTCGCCACAGGATGCAATCGCGAACGCCGTTTGCTTGAGCGCAGCGCTTATTACACTGCGTCTTAATTTAGCGTCTGTGTTTCTCATTAACGCGCTTTGCTTGCAAAAACAGTAAGTGAATGGTTCGCCTGCTGCAAGTCAGCGTCCCCTTTGAGCGCTGCCGTATCAGCTGCAAATTATTCTGTTAGTGTAATTCAGTGAAGCAAAGCCCTGCGTTTATTTTAAATAAAATAGGACGACTTTTCAGCCACTCTGCACTTACGCTCTGCAGCTTTTAGGTCCAGTTCCTTTGGAACTATCGTCACTGATATCGTAAACGAATGACATTACTTCTTCGTGTGTAGCACAACCACGGGTCGAATGACATTCGCTGCACCGAATGTCATTCGAATCGAATGACGTTATGATGATTTCTGGGGTTTAACGTCCCAAAACCAGTTCTGATTATGAGAGACGCCGTAGTGGAGGTCTCCGGAAATTTTGACCACCTGGGGTTCTTTAACGTGCACTGACATCGCACAGCACACGGGCCTCAACATTTCGCCTCCATCGAAATGCAGCCGCCGCGGCCGGGATTCGATCCCGCGACCCTCGGATCAGCAGCCGAGTACCGTAGCCACTAGACCACCGTGGCGGGGCTCGAATGACGTTAAAGCGTCTAGTGTGACAGGGGTATAAGTTTACACACGCGTTGTCATTTATGCTCCTGGTGTTTATTAGGTTCCTGCGCTCCCACGTCCTTATGGTTAAACTACGCACAAGAGAAATCTCCCGCCGGCGCTACATTGCAGGTCAAGATCCAGTGCCTACATATATGGGGTGGCCGGTGAACGGTTGTGCAGCGCGAGCAGTCGGTTTTTTTCAATCGAGAAACTCGCTAGTAGACGCTGCTTGCGTCAGCGTTCTCTCGCAGGCCTGTGGGCCGATCCTTCCACCATCGTTTTGGCTTTCGCTTTACCCTCCAGCAACTCTTACGTTTCTCTTTCGTAATTTCAGTCCTTATTAGATTAAGAAGCTCATTATAATCCCACACTTTGCCTTTTGTTCTGCTCACTATGTCCTCGATTGTTGCGACTACGTTCCTAATTTGTTTTTCACTTAGAAAAGAGCTGCCCGACTTTAATTCGATGCTCTCTTTACGATCTACATAGCGCATTCGCAAAGTTATGCGTTTATGGTCACTTCCCAAGCTGCTACTCCCTTCCTCATCTATGCTCATTTCTCTCAACTTGTCGTGAATTCCTTCTGTCATGAGGCAGTAATCGATTGTTGACTGCCTGCTTCCGACCTCCCATGTTACCTGCCCATCGCACTTAGGACTCATGTTAACTATATCGAGACTATGTTGTTCGCAGAGCTCTACCATCAACTTCCCGTTATAATCCGTATATCCGTCGAGGTCATGCACATGAGCATTCATATCTCCTAAGAGGATTATTTCGGCCCCGTTACCAAATTTCTGAATATCCTTGCTTATGCAAGTCACTAACTCCTGATTTTTCCCTTTGCGGTTATTTCCAGTCCACACGTAAACTACACCCAACATAGTTTTCTTCCCGCTTACCGTTCCAGATACCCAGAGGTGCTCTTCACATGTCGAAGTAGACCTACACCAATATGCTTCCCGATGAATTAGCATACCGATTCCCCCACCTTTTCTTTCTGATTTTGTCCTGTTGCACCCTTCCCACACATAATTTGCAATAATTGGTGGCTCTTCCGAGTCCCGAAGGTGCGTTTCTGTAACGGCGTACACCGCTATCTGTTCTCTGTTCAACTGTTCCTCTATTTCTAAACCATTTTGTCTGTTTTCTGCCACCTTGCATATTTATGTAGCTTAGGGTCCGTTCGATTCAACTGCACCCCTTGAACCAGTTCACGAGGTGCCGCACCTTGTCATTCGTTTCAGAGGTGCAGGGATGGCACCCTCGGAACCACGTCGTTCGTTTCAAAAGGTGCAAGAAAGGTGCAGCGCTGGTTCACGATTTTCCTGCACCCGCTCCGTTGAAGGTGCCGGCTTGGTGCAGGCGTGAGGGTGAGGGCAGCAGACGACGCGCCATTCTGACGTAGGCACCGTTTGAACTCACTCACCTTCGCTTTCAATGCAACGTGTGTGTTGGCGCTTCACAGATTGGCCATGTACGTGCCGTGCCGTTCGCGACCTCTCAACCGCGCACAAAAGCGAGGCCTGCACCATGTCGGCACCCCTCCGTTCGTTTCTTGTGTCGCGCCGCGCCTGCACTACTGAACTAAAGGTGAAAACAGGGGGACACCAACCAAATTATAATCATTTAAAAGTAAAATTTACTTCTAAACATGAAGAAACCCGACGTTTCGGGTCCCACTCGGACCCTTCTTCAGGGGTGACTGGAGGGCACCAGACAGCAGCAGTGCTTATAAGGCCTTCTTTCTTCTCTCTTCCTTCCTTTCTCACTTTCTCTTTTTTTCCGGTTCTTCAAGCCGAGGGGTCATGCTAATGTTGAATCAGGTGCCGGAGTCCACTAAAATAGACACTTGGCATTGCACCTGCAGACCGGTTCACGTTTCCAGGTGTCGCCTGAATGTGCCATGATTCCACAAAGAGCCGCTTGTGAAAACTGGTTTCCAAGTCGAGGACGCGGGAGTTGTCAAAATCGATGCGGTGGTCGTGCACCTCGCTGTGTTCAGCTAATGCACTCCTTTGTCTGTCGAACTTGCGGACATCGTTCCTGTGCTGTCGTAGCCTCTCTGGGAAGTTCTTGGTCTCTCCCACGTAGGACGCGAAGAAGAGTGGTTCAAATGAGAGGAAATAGGCGCATGTTTCTGCATTCCGTAAAGGTAGCACGGCTCAGCGCCTAGGACGCGCCGCAATCTGAACAAGCAATGGAGTAAATCACACCTTGCGCTCTCTCCCTCGGCAGCCTGTCTTTCGGGCGCGGAAAGAAACGGCCAAGCGTGGAAATTGGCTTGTGTGCTACTCTTATTCCCTGCTCAGACAGCGCACGTGCGAGCGCTTCGCTGGTACGCTGAACGTAGGGAATACACACGCGTATGGGCTTGGAATGCGGCGGGTCAGTGTCCTTTCGAAGGGGTCGGCGGGGATTAGTCTGGCGGCGAGCAACCTTTCCAACGAAGGCTTTCGTGTAGCCGTTCTTCAGAAGGTCGCTTTTGACCACCTGTTCTTCTTCTATCCGCTTATTCTCCGAAGAGCAAACCCTCCGTGCACGGGTCAGCAGAGCCGAAACCACCGCCGCTTTATGGTGGAAAGGGTGGTTAGAGCTGGCGTCGAGATAGCGACCGGTGTGAGTGGGCTTTCGGTACACCGAGAACTGGAGCATGCCATCCACCTTTGTCACAAGGACATCAAGGAACGGCAAGCAGTTGTTCTTTTCCCGTTCCACGGTGAACTGAATAGCCGGCTCTATCGAGTTTAGGTGGGCCGTGAATGCGTCTACGGCGTCTACGGCAGCTGCACAATTTCAAAACTGCTCGTGCACCGCCGTGAACCGGTTCAGAGGGGTGTAGGTGAATCGAACAGATCCGTAGCTTATTAAACCACACTGCAATTTCTTTCTCTCTTTCCCCTTTGCCCTTCTCCCTTTGTTACCAATTCTGTGTTCCAAAGGGTTCCTCATAGATGTTTCTTCCCTTTCTACCCTGGACACCGCAGGGCTCGTGTGCCCCCTAAAAAAGCTACTGCGCGTCATGCTAGGCGCCAGCCCACCTCATGCCCAAGTTTACGGCCCAAGTGGACACCATCTCTCTGGAAACCACCCCATCTGTGCACTTCTCTGTTTATGTCGACAACCTCGAAGCCTTTATCTCGACTAACCCACCAAATCTTTTCGTTGGCGGTGACAACTGCTCTTTGCAGGTTTCGGTCTTTCAAGGGTACCTCGGGGATTGTGCACACCACAATGTGCACCTGGGTTCGCGACTGCCAGATGCCACGGTGCGGAGGGATACGTTCAACACGTGTTTGCCCCCCTGATTGGCAGAAGAGGCCTGTAGCTTCCACAGTGCTGCACGGAACTGTTGAGGAGACTTTAGTCCAGCTTTCTCGTCCTATTTCCCTCCTAGCTGATCTTTCGCTGCTTTCGTTTGTCGCGTTTTTTGTCACCCTTACACTCGCCACCACCTCTTCCCCCCGAGTTCGCAGGGGAATAACAAAAGCTCAGCGCATGTTTCGTGAGGGACGCAGTTTCATCTGACTGGCATGAGGAGGAAAAGTGCTTTTTCGACGGTTGCCACCAAGTTCGGGAATAGAGGGTAAACGAAATGTCACG
Organism: Hyalomma asiaticum; assembly: GCA_013339685.2. Classification (NCBI taxonomy): domain Eukaryota; kingdom Metazoa; phylum Arthropoda; class Arachnida; order Ixodida; family Ixodidae; genus Hyalomma; species Hyalomma asiaticum. The sequence continues at coordinate 85,558,070 of CM023482.1, forward strand.
GGTCCTAAGGCTTCAACCACACGGAAGGAGCCAGAAAACCGGGGTAAGAATTTTTCGCAGCGCCGAGGTAAACGCAGCGCCCGACGCACCATGACTAACTAAATCGGTTGGAAAGAGCTAGCGCGACTCTGCGGAGAAGACTTGTGCGCTTGGTGATGAAGTATTGCGAATCGAGCTTGGAGGCGAGCCTGTTGCAGGGTCTCGCTGGTGTCCACTACTGCGGGACGTTCTTGCAAAAGATGCGTCTAAACCAAGAAGGTGTTCTAGTGGTAACCTTGGCGTCCTCCCGTAGAGCAGCGGAGTTTCGCGAGTGACTTCCTGTTTGAACGTGTTTAGAGCAAAAACCGCAGCAGAGTCATCCCAGTCGTCGTGTCCGCTGGAGACTAGGAAGAAATGAGTGCATTAGTATGTGGATGTTGAGGGGACGCCGCAGCATGGCGTATTACATGTTTGCACAAGAATTTTTCAATGTCTCGCGACGAAAACGCGGTGCCACGGTCTGAAATCAGCAACTTCGGTATGCCATGTCGGTAAATGCACTCGTTTATAAAGGTCATAACAAGAGTGACTGCAGAGTTGGAGACGGCCCGTACTTGGAGACAGCCCGAGGGGTGTAGGTGAATCGAACAGATCCGTAGCTTATTAAACCGCACTGCAATTTCTTTCTCTCTTTCCCCTTTGCCCTTCTCCCTTTGTTACCAATTCTGTGTTCCAAAGGGTTCCTCATAGATGTTTCTTCCCTGACCCACTTGGTCAGGTAGTCCGTGGCCACGATGAGGAATTTGTTATCATGCTTGCTGCGATGGAACGGGCCCATGTGATCTATATATGCCCACAACATCGAAAGGTTGGTTGGGAGGTGCGATGGGTTGCAAGGGCACAGGAAGCGGGCTTGTAACTGCTTTGCGAGTTTGACAAATGATGCAGGATGACACGTACAGGTGGACATCGGCGCGCATGCCAGACCACCAAAACTTATTTTTAAAGCCAAGGTTTTCTGCTGACTCAGGTGGGCAGCGGAGGCGGCGTCGTGGCACATAAGTATGGATGGCCGCATGGCCATATAAGCACCGCAGGACTCACTTCTCGCGAGGCGGCGTTTATCTGTAATGGTATTACCATAGAGGCGCCTGGCCATGTCGCAGAGTTCGGCATCCTCGGCTTGTGCAGTTCGGAGATCCAGCACTGCAAATGCCGGCGCTGGGTAATTTGTCACGACAGGGTTGCGAGAAAGGTAGTCTGAGTGTTGGAGTAAATTTCCAGGCAAGGAGATTGTAGAAGGTGATCTCGTTACGGTGAACTTGTCCTCAGTTCCCACCTTCTCCTCCTTCTCTTCTTCCTTTTGGAGCGGAGCTCCTCCCGCTAGCGTTGCTGCTGCGAAGGAGGATGGGCGGGAGCCTTCCTGCTACCTGTCCACCGTTGCATTGTCGACTCGAAGGATGGAGACCAGCCTTTCACACACACACACAACGTGACTTTATATACCAGACAGACACACTTTACAAGCAGTGCTTCCCGACCTCTGCCAGCGAAGAGGGGCCACCTTATATATCCTGGTTGCTCCGCCCCTCAATCCCTCACAGCCAATCACAAGCGCTGACAACAAAAGACAACCCGTGAACAATAAAGCAGGTAACGCTTGCTGCCCATCGCTCGGTTCTACTCGGTTGTGCTCCGCGGGTGGGCGAGGGCGCCAAACCCCAGCCTAACCAGGTTGCGACTACAGACATTCCTGGACATGCTGCTTGACCTACTGGCTTTCCTGGGGCCGGTTTGCAGTTACCAGCTGGCCTGTTCCCAGCTGCACAATGCATCACAACAATGGTCGCCTCGTGCCCCGCATATCCACCACGTGGCTGTGCGTCTTCTCCGGCGCCCACTTGACCACCTCGGAATACCTCAATCTCCGTCTCATTCCGACGACCTTTACAGTTGGTCTGCGGTGAACGACGGTAAAACTACAGTCTTGAAGCTTGAGGGCCCACCACGCAAGTCTGGCACTTGAGCTTTTTTTTTTTTTTTTAGCAGCCAGAGGAGTGCAACGTCAGTAGCAACAGTAAAGTTCTTGCCGTAGATGTAAGGACGAAACTTCTCAATGGCCCAGACTACCGCAAGGCCAGTTCTGAAGCGTGGCACCGACTCTCCGGCTCGCTGAGTCGGCGGCTGGCATACGTAACGGGCTTCTCGTTCCCTTCAGAGTCGCGTTGAAGAAGAACCGTCCCAAGGCCAACACCGTTGGCGTCATTGTGGATCACGCTACGATCGCCCTCCTGATAATGCGCTAGTGTCGATGGAGTAGTTAGGGCCGCCTTAATGTTCTGGAAGGCTGATTCCTGGTAGGGACCCCAATGCAACTGCTGATTTTTCTTCATGAACTTGTTGAGTGCAGAGCGAGTGGCGAAGCCAGGAACAAAACGGCAGAAATAGGCGAAACCCAAGACTTCTTTCGCCGTTGTTGGAGGCGGAATACTAGCCAAAGCTTGCAACTTTGAGGGGTCGGGGCTGATTCCATGGGCGCTCACAAAGTGACCCGAGTAACCGAAGGAACACTTCTAGGGTTTGATTCGGAGCCCACCATCACCTAGGACGCACAAGACAAGATGCAGCCGCCTTTAGTGCTCGGAAAACGTCGGGGCGTAAACGATGATGGCGTCAAAGTGCACCAACGCCACTGACCGTTTAAAATGTCCAACTACTCGGTGCATTAGTCGCTGGAACGTGGCAGGTGCACTAGAGTGTCCAAACGGAAGGCGGTTAAAATAGTACAGGCCGTCTGGTGTGATGAAAGCATTCTCCACGTCATTCTTGTCAAGGCCAACCTGCCAGCCGGATAAGAGGTCGAGTGTCGCGAAATATTTAGCGCCGCAAAGTCGGTCGTCGCGGCGCGGGAGAGGTATACGTCGAGTTTAGTAATGCTGTTTAGGCGGCGATAGTCCACGCAAAATCGCGTAGTGCCATCCTTTTTCACAAGGACGACAGGCGATGACCAAGGCCTGTAGCAGCGATCTAAGATGCCGCGCTGTAACATATCTTCCACTTGAGCTTTGATCTCGGCGCGTTCAGAAGCAGACACACGACGAGGGTTGTGTCTAACCGGTGCATAGGAGCCCTGCTGTAACCTCCATACTTTTGCAAGACTTGCATGCCGAAATCCGGCAAGCTGATACACATGCAAGTGCTTACAATGTTTCATCTTGATGTATAGTTAGTACCAGTCTCCATTTCCATGGTTTAGGAGGAGGAGAAAGGAACAGGAAAGGCAGGGAGCTTAACCTGGGCTGAGCCCGGTAGGCTACCCTGCACTGGGGAAGGGCATAGAAAGTTCCGGAAGATGGAGAGAGAGCAAATAAAAGCTTTAAAAAAATGCTGCAGTGACGCTGACGTCATGGTCCATGTTTTTGCTGAAGCAGTGAGCAGCTAGGACATGCTACAAATGAACCATTGGCTTCCGAAACTTGATCCATAGAGCAGAACTAATGAACGATCTTCTTGCCTATACTATTATTACTAAAGGAAACTAGCGCCGAGAATGTCGTTCAAATGCTGGTGTTAGTTCACAGGTTTGTCCAATTGTCCACGGCACATCACATTTTTTTTTTTTTTTTTACTGCGCTTTGTCCACATCAATGAAAATTTTGAACGATGGCAATATTTTTAGATGTGGACAACTATAAGAGTTCAACGAGAATAAGTACTGCAAAATACGCCAATTGCAAGGCAACACTTTGTTGAACATTTGCATGGCCATTTGAAGTCACCTGATGAAATTTAGGAAAATAGCAGTAGCACTATCATTCCCTATATCCATTGAACCACAGTGCTGGTATCTAGACCCTAGCACCACAATTCCCTCTTGAAACTGTTGTAGAAAGCTATGGTTGCATCTGGGTACGCTTATACCGATGTGCACATGCTAACTACCTACATCAAAACGGAGCACTACCTGTGCTAAATGATACAGTAGCACCTTTGGCATTGGTGCAAGGCTGCAATACACAAACAAAATGAAAGGAGGGCACACAGCGACCAGTCTTTATTTACAGAAAAATGCTAGTTACATGTAAATTTCATCTTTAAAAAATGTACTCTTTTCATAAAGTTGGAAAAATTGCAAAGGAAGCAGATGCACAAAACACAGCACGGCCATCTGATTAACCCCCATCACACGGCAAACATAATGTCATTTGTTTCATTTCCTGGCTGTCACATACAAATATATAATCGCACTAGCTGGGAACAATTCTACACTAAATAGTTCAGGAAGCTTCTTTGCACTGAACAAAAGGCATATCCTCAAAAACAGACACCTGCCAATTGGCTCTATTGAAGATACAAGCACCTTTATTGTTAAATGAAACATAATGATCTGCATTTCACTGTATAATCATTACTTCACTGCTGCTAACGTGCATCATTGTGCATATTTGCAGTAAGGAAGTCTCCATCCTTTCACAGCATGGCCGCCTTCGGTTTTGGCCACAACAGTACAACTTCAGTCATCATGGCCAAATTAGATTACTGCTGCCCCCCTTTCCATGCTTTACTTCTTTCATAAAGCTTCAGTGTGTCTTCAGCAGACAGAGGAATAAATGCATGTTCTACCATGCTTTCCAGTAAATTGCGTACTCTATCCTCGGTTCGGCTTGGCTATGTTGGCAGCTTGGACAGATTCATCTAGAATGATGCACCCAGTATTTTGGTACCTTTATTACTATCGCAAAATATTGTTTAGCTAAAAGCAGATACAATGCTTTCTGTGTTTCCCACTGTTTCCTTTACTGTAGTCACTGTCATCTTCAGATGCTAGTTTTAATCATGTGACAGCATGTGGTGATAGAATCGTGACATTAAAGCTCAGTTATGGCCATATTGCAAGGATAGTTGACTTCAATGCATTAGATTTACCTTGTGACAGGGTCTCAACTTATAAGCAGTGCAAATGCTGTTTCATAACGAACATTTTTATAAAAAACAGATAAGAAGCATACAGGATAAAAATGCCAATGTCATGCTCCAGATCGTTCTAGAGTAAGCCTGCACACTGAGAGGATCTCAACCAAGTTTTCTGAAGAGCGGGTCAGCAGAAACGCCCCTGTTTGCACAGTCAAGAAAATAAATTTTGAACCTGGAAAATTTCAGATGATGCAGGAAAGGCACACACCAGCAATTACAAGCACTCGCAAATGCAAATGCACATGATGAATACCACAACACTAGTGTGTGGTAGTACACCGCCCATTTAGAGTATGCATACAGAACACCCTGTTTAACCTGAAGTGACCAATGACGCAGCAGGGTGCTACAGTTTCGTAAAAATGAACATATGCTTTTGTCAACACATTTGCCAAAGTGACCATATAACTGCATGAATTAGGAGAAACAAATGCAATTCACATGACAAATGCAATTCGTGGGCAGCAATATTGCTGCAAAGAAGTTGAGACAAGGCTTGTCCAGATGGACCTTCGTGGTGAAAGGTTGAAAAAAAAAAAAAGGGAAACGAAATAAAATTATACACAGGCACTTATTCTGACCACTAGAACTTGCATTTTCACTTGAAGGTATCCTGGTGTTTGCCAGCATAATCACAACAGCTGTGTACGTGCATAACAAAAAGAACTACACTCAATGAGAAGCCATGAACAAGAACTTCAATGCAAGCACTCTCAACGCTCACTGGCAAGCACACAATGAACCCTGTGACAAATAGCAGACCATGCATGTCATGCTTTGCTAGAAAACTGCACTGGTTAAGATAAAATCTTCTGACTCTTGCTCAGCATCCATGCACATCGAGGCTGTGAGCATTGCCTCTCAATGTACAAAAAAAATATATATAAACACAACCAGATTGTGAGTGCACAACACAGAATGATATTCTTTGCGCAAAATATACAGCTCTATAAGTGTATATACAATAAAGTGCCATAGTTCTTACGCGATCTCACCAGCAGTCTAGAAGTAATTTTGTCTTTATAATATCTGTAATAAAAACTTCCTTCATTGTGAAATAAGTTAACAGTGTATATTCAGCAGCATTCAGTAAATTATTAACAAAAGGCCTTTACAAAACAAAACAAAGAAATCAAAATGGTAAGGCATAATATATCTCTTGTATATATACACTGCAGGTTAGAAAGCTAAAAACTGCAAAATGGGGGTTGCAGATGTGTCACATTGTATATTGCTGTCAATTTCTTCTTTGCATCTCATTAAAATATACACCACTATATGCTTTGTCACTCTGTTAAGTAACGTACAAAAATACTCTGGCCACACCTAGAAGTTTAAGAGAGGACCATGTGTAGGATAGTTCCTCAAAAGGTAGTACTCGGGCTTCCTAGGGGCCTATGATAAATTGTTCAAGGCTGCATTAATGACTTCTCACGTATCCTTCAGTATAATCAAGCATCCTTATATAGAACAAACGAAACTCTAAAATGACAAGTCAACTGCACCTCCGTGTTGCGCAATACGTCTGAAAGATCACAGGTGAATAAAAATTATGAACAGCCTGTTCCCCCAAGGGGAACTTGTATATTGCGACGTAAATACAACCTCACTAAATAAGAAAGGCATGAGCACAGATATGTATAGAATTAAAAAAAAAGACAGTGAGGAAGAGATGAACAAGACACAGAGAGAGGAAATATGAAATAACAAACGTGCAACACCACAGAACAATCACAATAACAAAGGAAAAAAGCCGCTCACGTTAGGTGGTTGTGAACATGTGCTCAAAGAGACAGCGTTATCTGGAGTTGTGTTGCAGGAGTAAGGCGAGAAACACATGAGCAAATCTCATCACATCACAGACATGGGGGTGGGAGGGGAAGAAAACAGCACACTTTTAGCAACAGGGCAGGAACCAGCAGAGTTGGCAGCCACATGCACCCTCTTGAGGTCTCCTTTGTCCATCCGAATTGAAAAGGCGTGGCCTGCATTTTCGTAATTGCACATTTCTCGCTCAAGTTGTACAGAAAACACAGACTTTTTGCACTTTCTCGGCATTCTTTTCCCAAGAGGAATTACAGAGCCGATGTGATACTACCAGAACGCACGCATCTTTGTTTCTCTCTTTAGTTGTTGCCCACTTGTGTCAAACATCTCGCTAGGCACCATTGGCACATGGGAGAGAACACTTCCCAACAAACGTCCGAAGTGGAGTCTCTCCGATTCCAGGCTCACGTTGAATCTTCTTTAGGACCTCAGAAGAGGCCGGCCTGCTTCTTGTGCTTGTTCTGCATCCAGTTTGGAAGCCCGTAGAACTTGGCCTTCGTGCATTCAAACACTGCCTGAAAAGTGTATAGAGCAAACAGCCAGAAAACACTCAGCGAATGATTTGTCTAAGGCAAGACATTTCCCTACAGTGCTGTTTAGCTAATGCATGCACATAGGCAGCTGCACATATGCAGCAAGGTGCCCCTAATCGGTGCTTCCAACTTCACAATTTTTTTAAGGTTTTCTTTTTAATTTCCAGACAGTCCAGTGTTGATTAAAGAAATGCAAATATTGTGGTCTACAGCCTGGTAAGATGGCAGCCCTAACTTCGAGTAAGTGTGACCAGTAAACTGTAAGGCAAAGTGGATGCACGAACAGTTTTGTTCAAACCACGCATTTCATCATTACGTAACCATACCGTCTTGCTATGGTGACGAAACCAGTAAAAATCACCTTTGCATGTAGATTGCATAGGTTCAATTTAACAATAATAATAACAAGATATTTAATTTTTTTTATATAGAACACCACATTTTGCCAGGCCTGCCAGAATTATTGGTGGCTTGAGTGGTACCAGCATGGCAGCTAACAAAAAAACTACATGCAGCTTTCTTTTTCTAGTCGTTAATGTAGCCCAGCAAAGTGAAAATTTGAGCAAGGTGGTAATGCATGATGATCTCCAGTGGAGGCGGAGCTATAAGATGAGGATGAACACAGTGCGGACTTGCAATTGAATTCATTTTCTTCAGAAACGTCAATATATAGCCCTGCTGAAGAAAGAAATACCATATTTACTCGCATAATGGATGCAGTCGCATAATATATGCACACCCAACTTTGAACTTTGAACTTCTGCAGTCCCTCGAACGGCCGCACTGTGGCTTTCCCACTTTGCACGATCCTCTGTGTCTAAGAGTCATTCGGCGTGTCGATTTATAACTCCCGCATCCCAATGAAACTGCCGCACGTTGCCGGGCATGGCCACATGCAAGCAGCGGTAACATCATTTACTTGCAATGCTGCATTCCTCCACGCTATCGCAGTTCTGTCGCACTAACTGTGGCGTGCTGCCGTGCGTGCTGTGCAGGCTGGCACAGCTAAGCCTAAGCATGGTCAGGGCATGGTCTCAAGAGATTGCCACGAGGCAATCTCAAACGTGATGCTTATAGCGCAAGACAGAGGCTCAGCACAGATATGATGGAGAAATGCGACGATGAGCCATTCTGCTTGCGGTGATGGGAAACATCTATTCTCCTGTTATGCCCACCTGCAAACGCTACTGCACGCTGGTGTGCCTAGGCATCTCCGAGATTGTGTCGGCGACATAGCAACCTTGGTTCGCTGCAGGCTGGCCAAACGGGCGCAGCAAGGATCACTGGCCCTACGCATCATGTGCGTCGTGGCACAATTGTGCGCAAGACCCGCGATGAAATACGAACTATGGAAACTATGTGCAGTGAAGACCGCCACATGCTGCTAGTTGATTTTTTCGCTGTTGACCGTTCTACAGCGTCGCCATTTTTATGGTTTCGTGGTGCTGTGGGCAAACGATGCGTTAAACGGAAGCAAAAGATCACCGCAATGGAACAAAACGTAGCCACCATAATGGCTGTCGCGATAGGTGCCGAGTTGCTTGGTACCAATGCCACATAGCTCTAATTTTATTACATTTTTAAAAGTAATGTTTCATCACATGCGTGGCTCTAAGCATCACCGCGGGGCATTGCTGTCTTTTTTTTTTTGTGCGTTAAAATGTTTTTCTCACCCTGAAAAAGTTTTCGCTAAATTTTCCCCGCGTACTAAATGCGGAACAGTTGCAAACACAGACGTAACATATTCCAGTGCTCCAAGCCTATGTCCCGTGAGTTCCATTGGCAAATTAGAGTTAAGTTTAAGTTCTTATTGTAAGGAGTGCATTTGTGAAAATGCTAGAGCTGATTCAGATCAGCAGTGGCCTTGAGGCACCTACAGTAACAGCACCTGCTAATTAAAACAGAATGTGCACTGCAGTTTTAAATTACCCCAGTTTGTGGTTGTCGACAATATTTCTAATCACGCCCTGCCTTTAAAGGGATACTGAACAAAAATTGGGAAAACTAGCGAAAACACTGAAAACCCACTTGGAACACGCCACTATTCTGATTAACAGAGTTCATTTTACGTATTTTCGAACAGTTGGCCGTATTTTTAGTGGATTGTGAGAGCGCGGCGGCTGCACGCCAGTGCGCATGTCGACGGCTGTGACGCAACATGCAACCGGCGCCCTCTCTCCTCCAGCCACTTCCCTCTCCACCTCTCCTCCCAAGAACCACTTGTGTCGTGAGTGGTCGCGAGTTGCTCGTCGCGAATTGGTCAACGCGTCAGTATCCGGTGGGTGTCACGCAACTCCCTCTAGTTCACCGCGCGGCCGCTAGACGCGCGAATTTGCGAAAAATGCATTAAATTCAATATTTTCCGCTAGTCTCTCGCTTAAATGAAGGTTGTGGAAACAAATTGTAGTACCCAATCTTTCAATTGGATCATTTATCTCGACGACGAAAGTTTTGTTCAGTATCCCTTAAAGTACACATTCGGCAAGTACTTACAGAACTATTGCACTTCCCTACTGCTTCCCAAACTGCCAAGCAAAGTTGGGAAGTTAGACAGCGATACTGACAAACCCCAACCTCCTGCATATTGTGAACTTCGGATGAAACGGCTTTCTGTCGGATTATCAAGGCCCGTTGCAATAAGCGTTGACTAAACATATAGCATATGCTCACAGAACCTTGCTGAATGACCTAATAATTCAGCTGTAAAAAAAATTTATGTACTGATGCACATCATTTTCTCTCAGTACCACTGAGGCAGTACTTGTGTGTATTTGTATCACCATGAAAACATATTGGCATAAATTGGACATCTATGCACCAACCTCAAAGTCTTCATCGGTAAGGTAAGACTCAAGCCTCTTTGGGTCAACACCTTCAGGAAGGGGGACAGACTTCAGCTCCTCAAGTGTGTAATGGGTTTTGGTGAGCTGGGCAAGAGTCTCCTGGACTGAGAGCCGGTCACCATGAGTCCTGTCTTCCTGTTGACAGAAATGTAAATGATTAACCATAAGTGATAGCCAGTAGGAGAGAAATGAAAAATTAGGACTTACGAAGCAAGAAATGACCTAGTTGATTAGCAAAATTTCCCAGAAACGATCTTAATGAAAATAAAAAATTGTACCCAAGCAATCCCGTAAAGTGCATATCAGGTTTTTCTGCGCTTTAATTCCACCTATAAACCTGATGCTAGATTTCGCAAATACTTCTCAATAAATTCACAGAACTAATCACGGCCGTGCGTAATGGCCTTAAATAGTGGTGTCAAATCAGTCCACCTGACACCACTTGGCATACTCCTTGTCACTTGTCAACCCTGCCAACTCGGATGGTGGGGCAGCCGCCACAGCAAGCGACATTGACCCTAGGTTTGACTTCCCAATAAAGATGAGTTTCCTTGGAATTGCAAAGCTTGCCAAGAAAGACTTCTGGGCTATTTTAAAGCTACTGTTAGGAGGACACATTTTCTCTGACTTCTGGACAAAGTCTGCAGCATTCTTTAGTACATGCATATGCGCTGCTTACCAAGCTGCCCTGAGAAGAAAACACCCAGGCGATTCAACAAACACCTTCCGAAATGTCCACACATGCTATATGCAAGAACAAGAGGGCTTAGCTTGCAATAACCTGCGGGTTGCACCATATGTGGATCCTACAATGCTTACTCTTATGTTGATTGTAGCAATGTCATCCCTGTCTTGCCACTCTGGAAAAAGACAGGTGAATTCCACAGGCTCCAAGCCTGCAAAAACCAGGTACACCTTCGGGGGGTCACTAGGATTTGTTTCTGCAATGAACAAAAGGTGATGTTCGGTTATTAGAGGTAAAAAGCATAAAATCTGAAACTAAAGTTTGTTTGAAATACATGTGCAATGAGAAGTACATTATTTCACAAGAGCATGAAGTTGGAACAGGCTCATACTATTACAAACAAAGGAATATCAACCACTGTTGTCACAAAAAAATATGCAGCACAGGGCTGGTACTTTGCAGTGATGTCTTGCACTGATGCCTCTTAAGGTTTTGGAGCTTTGACTGTGCTCAGGGCAACAGTCTGCCCATATCAACTGTATGAATCAGCTGTGTGCAACAGATAAAGCTAGCATAGAACCAGAGCACAATACATTCTTATAGAATAGCTGGCCAGATATGCCAGTGCATCCTCTACCACATGTGAAAAAGTACAAGCTGCACATGTCAGCTGCAAGCAGCATAGGTGGTTGTGACAACAGACTTCTTTTGTTACAACCCAGAACACCAAGTTCCTCCTGATCTGTGCAATGATTGTTACATTCGAACATTCTTTCCAATTGTACGGTATATGAGCATGATATGTACCATTTGTGTCGCCCTATCTGAGGAAATCGGTGAAGGCAGACAAAGGAGTGCTAGTAAAGCTAGACACAATCAAATCCCGTCAATGCTGCCTGACACGAAAACGGCTTTGTTCTATCCAATAATTCTTCATAACCATATATATACATATTCTTAAAGATGCTTTAATGGCAGTATTATCTTTTACGTATACTTCATTATAACAGATAGTTCATCATCACCGTTTTTGGTCTTTGCTACTTAGCCACACAGCAAAGAAATTAATAAATAAATTAGTACAAAAATATACAGAACAAATAAAGCTACCATGAGCATCAAACTTGAACGTGATGGAAATGGAGATCCCCCCCCCAATATAAAAAGAAAAAAAAAAAGAATTCTGAAGACAAAAATGAAGGTAATGTACCTTGAGAGTAGTGTAGGGCAGTTTCCATGGCTAGGCGGCGTGTTGTGTTCCACCGCACTTTTTCTGAACTGTTTGGGACACGAGGCAGGCCTGTTTCCGAGTCATTGGCTGGCCACCAGCCTTGCCAAATGTACATTTCATGACGGTTGTCAAGGAAGAACACAGCTGCAAGGAACAAATATGCACAACAATTTACTAAGCAACACGTACACTGCTTTGAAAGTTAAGCTACAAGGTACACCTTGAAGTGTTTTCTCAAATTGTCATACAGTTCTCGAATTCTCAAATTAACAAAAAATAATAGGGCTCACGTATTTGCTAGAAACATCCTGATGAAGCCAACAGACAATGAAGCAAAGAAAGCACAGGAGAAATTAATGTAGTTTTTAAATGTAGTGTAGTAATAATGGAATAATTGAAAAGGAATTAAAGATTAAAGTGGACGAGAAAACATGCCTGCGCTTGGCAGGGAGCGAACTGAGACCATAGTGGTCCCCCCAGAGTCTTTAATCGAATTATGGTGTAGTTTGCCAAGTTAACCAGATCCTTCCTTTAATATAACATTTGCAGCAAACACTAGCTTATTAAATCGTTCATTTCATGGCGATTTATATTCTGAAGTTGCTATCAGCCACAGACACCTCAGCAACTGCATGTTCTTTGTGAGCTCACCTGGCTGTGGAGCATTGTACAGGTCTGACTGCAGAAATGGATAGGCACAAGGCACATCAGTCTTCTGAAAGGGGCAGAACACCTCATTGGCTTCAAAGGTGCCAGAAACCAATGTCATGTGGAAGAGCCTTGGCGTGAAATCGAAATCAAGGGGGCCTGCAGAGCACGAAATAAAATAAAAAAAGATTTTTGACAGAAGCAAATCAATGCTGCAACATTCGTGAAACAATGGTCATTGCATCACGGTACCACAGTGTGGCCACAGTACCACAATACAGTCTACGCTCGTTATAGCGGACCCGCGTACAGCAGACTTTCGGATATAATGGACCATATTTAAACTCAGGTTTGGTCCATGTATTTTATCAATGCAGCCAACTTCGCTTTGAACGGACCCCGCTACAACGGACTATCGGCTACAGTGGACAAAATTAATGGCAATTTTTTGCCAAAGTGGCGCATACAACGGACTTTTGCCCTGTCGACGCGGACTGACAACATACTTTACCACGCCGGCGTTTTAAGCAAAAATTTTAAGCTGCGGCTGGCAACGTTGGTGCCCATCTAGCCAAGCCGAGCCTCTAGTTAAGCCAGCCTGAGAGCATAACAAACGCCATTTTGTCGTGGTGTTCCGTGGGGATTTGTTGTGCCACACTGAGAGCAAGTATTGAGATAATGGCCTAAAGAAAACGGAAGCAAATTTCGCTCAGCGAAAAAATGAAAATTGTGAGTGCAGTTGTACGCGGAGAAAAGCGGGCGGATGTTGCCAAAGCGATGGGACTATCGAAGCAGACCGTGAGATCCATCGTGCGCAACAAAGGTATCGCCGGCAAACAATCGTCGGTGGAACTTTACTCTCGAGCGCTCCAGGCTCCGTGAAGTGACCTGAGGGGGCCGCCAGTCACTGATAACGAAGTTCTTTTCGAGTTAGGTGTGAATAAAAAGCTTTTCTTTGTTCGTTTTTTCCTACCTTGGGAGTTCGTCGTTCTCTGCGCGATCGCTTCGTTAGGCATCGCGACAAATGTTATGGAAGTGAGGCGTTCCGGAGCTCCCAGCCCAAATACCGGTGAGTTCCACTGAGAAGTTGTACGCAAGGTGCATTGGTATGAATGCGCGTGCTAATTCAGCTTAGCAACGGTCTTGGATTAGCCAAGGCAGAAATGCGTCCGTGCGAAAAATGAATTTGTGATGCCGATCGACAATAAGGACGAGCCCCAGCTGGAGCCAGTTCTTTTTGTAACATGACCGGCTTTGTGACGGCAAGCTGTTAGATAAATAGCTTTTGGACTGAGCCTCGCTAATGTTTACATGGGATCGGCAGCCACCCAGCAGGCCTTCCTGCACTTAGTACAGCTGCACTTGCTGATGAAAGCAGAACGTGTGCTACAGTTATAAAAAACCCACTGTCCGTCATAGCCGTGCGATGGAGCCTATATTCGGCAGCAGATATTTAAAAAGGACTAAATCACGCAGCTGAGCGACGATAAACACACGGGCGCCGTACACCCCCCCCCCCTCTTCCGTTCGGTGTCTGGATATTACGGACTTCGGATAAAACAGACAATTTTTCGCGGATTATGAGGGTCCGTTGTAACGAGAGTGGACTGTATTCATAGAACAGCACCAGTCTACAATGCGCAGTTCATTAACAACCTTTCCAGATGGTGCTTTAATCATGGTTTGCACTAGAGATGGCAAAAGTAATTACATTACATTATTAATTACGTTACTAAAATTTCTAGAAATGTAATTAAATTATATTACTAATTACAGCTGGCTGGAAGTAATGATATTACATTACTATTACTTTGAAAAGTAATGAAATAACTTAAATTACTGCAACAAAAGCTTATCATTCATGCACTGACCCCGGTACATATTGTAATTAGCATCTAAAACATCTCAACGACAACAACTAGTCCCTGTGGTAATAACACGTTTCTCCAATCTGACTTGAAGCGTGCTTAGCTTGGGTAGTTGTGCAAGTTATGCATAGTTGGGTGGCGGGACGACGTACCACAGAACTTGTAGTACTTTTGTATGAAGAAAATCCACCTCTTGGTCGGAAACGGTTATGCACTTGAAACCTCTGCATCATGCTGCTGTCCTATCCAACAGTCAGGAGAGCATGCGCTCGTCATCAATCCCTCCTGTCTAAAGTATCGAGTGTCGCGTCCTTCCAACAATATTACTCAATGCTTTGAGTTCGGATTCTACATGGATTTTCTGCAGGCCTGGCGCTCGGAATTACTTATTTTTCTTTCTTTTCTTTGGTAAATGTTATGCTGTGAGAGGAGTGGGCATGCGACATATAGCAGCCAAAAGTAATAGTGAAAGTAGTGAGCAAATTTCTGGAAATTACTTGCTTGAAGTAATTCACTACATTGATATATTACCAGCTCACAAAAATAATGCACTACATTACCCATTACTGCAAAAGCAATTTAACTACCGTAATCTCACTACAATAATTTCATTACTGCCAAGTCTGGTTTGCACAGCTGATAAAGCTTAACTGCAATGTATAAACATTTGTCTTAGAGCAGAAGATTCTTTGAGACTTCAGTACGAGTAACTTTTGCCACAACTAATGAGACACACAGCCTTTGTGTTAAATATAAAAGGCTGGTAATAAGCAATGCATGCAACAACTAGCCTAACATTCTTTGTGTGTTCACATATAGATATGTGAACTTGTTCTTCCTCGCAGTCGCCATTTTTCAATGGCTAAAGCTATTACTGCTCTGCGCAGGCCATGCCTTGACATATTTCTATGATGGTATCTGTGATTGTAATCAGATATCCTTCACAACGCAAATAACCATGCTAGTTCTACAACTTGTGCAAGCACCACGAGTAATGTTGGAATGTATGATCACACACTTAAAAAGGTTAACCTGGGGGGCAGGCCTGTAGCCAGGAATTTTTTTTCGAGTGCCCACATGCAGAATTGCTTCACCATTTTAAGAAAAACACCTACTTTCATTATTTATATCCGGCAAAAATTGCAGTACGTACATTAGGTGATCTTTTAAATGCAAAATTATTAATAGGCCTAAATTTTATGGTATTAATGCTACCCTCCAGCCAAAATTTCAGGAGGCGCTGGGGCACCTAGGGCAACCTGCCTTCGGTGGGACCCGAACCCACGACCTTCGGATGTCGCGTCCGATGCTCTACCAACTGAGCTACGAAGGCGGCCGTCCCCCCGTCCACTTTATTGTGTATTTATGTACATATTATCCTGGGAGTGTTAGGCAGCGCCACTCATGGCCAAAGCGGCGTGCGTGGAACGCACTTTCTTGCCAGGAGGCGTCACGTAGAACGTGAACTTAGCTGAGATGGCTGCTGCCCAATAAGCCCTCGCATGCTACCTAAGGCACCAAGTCTGCCGCAACGAGGCCCACGCTATGAAATAACGATAGGGAAGGGGACAAGGGCTCGTTCTTTATTTGTTAGAAACAACTTAATGAGCAAACAGACAATGAAGCCTAGGAAAGCATAGGGGAAGTTACTTGTGGTATTTTAATTGTGGAGAAAGTAGAAAGGAATTAAAGTGGACGAAAAGACAAACCTGCCTTCGGTGGGACCCGAACCCACGACCTTCGGATGTCGCGTCCGATGCTCTACCAACTGAGCTACGAAGGCGGCCGTCCCCCGGTCCACTTTATTGTGTATTTATGTACATATTATCCTGGGAGTGTTAGGCAGCGCCACTCATGGCCAAAGCGGCGTGCGTGGAACGCACTTTCTTGCCGAAGGTCGTGGGTTCGGGTCCCACCGAAGGCAGGTTTGTCTTTTCGTCCACTTTAATTCCTTTCTACTTTCTCCACAATTAAAATACCACAAGTAACTTCCCCTATGCTTTCCTAGGCTTCATTGTCTGTTTGCTCATTAAGTTGTTTCTAACAAATAAAGAACGAGCCCTTGTCCCCTTCCCTATCGTTATTTCATAGCGTGGGCCTCGTTGCGGCAGACTTGGTGCCTTAGGTAGCATGCGAGGGCTTATTGGGCAGCAGCCATCTCAGCTAAGTTCACGTTCTACGTGACGCCTCCTGGCAAGAAAGTGCGTTCCACGCACGCCGCTTTGGCCATGAGTGGCGCTGCCTAACACTCCCAGGATAATATGTACATAAATACACAATAAAGTGGACGGGGGGACGGCCGCCTTCGTAGCTCAGTTGGTAGAGCATCGGACGCGACATCCGAAGGTCGTGGGTTCGGGTCCCACCGAAGGCAGGTTTGTCTTTTCGTCCACTTTAATTCCTTTCTACTTTCTCCACAATTAAAATACCACAAGTAACTTCCCCTATGCTTTCCTAGGCTTCATTGTCTGTTTGCTCATTAAGTTGTTTCTAACAAATAAAGAACGAGCCCTTGTCCCCTTCCCTATCGTTATTTCATAGCGTGGGCCTCGTTGCGGCAGACTTGGTGCCTTAGGTAGCATGCGAGGGCTTATTGGGCAGCAGCCATCTCAGCTAAGTTCACGTTCTACGTGACGCCTCCTGGCAAGAAAGTGCGTTCCACGCACGCCGCTTTGGCCATGAGTGGCGCTGCCTAACACTCCCAGGATAATATGTACATAAATACACAATAAAGTGGACGGGGGGACGGCCGCCTTCGTAGCTCAGTTGGTAGAGCATCGGACGCGACATCCGAAGGTCGTGGGTTCGGGTCCCACCGAAGGCAGGTTTGTCTTTTCGTCCACTTTAATTCCTTTCTACTTTCTCCACAATTAAAATACCACAAGTAACTTCCCCTATGCTTTCCTAGGCTTCATTGTCTGTTTGCTCATTAAGTTGTTTCTAACAAATAAAGAACGAGCCCTTGTCCCCTTCCCTATCGTTATTTCATAGCGTGGGCCTCGTTGCGGCAGACTTGGTGCCTTAGGTAGCATGCGAGGGCTTATTGGGCAGCAGCCATCTCAGCTAAGTTCACGTTCTACGTGACGCCTCCTGGCAAGAAAGTGCGTTCCACGCACGCCGCTTTGGCCATGAGTGGCGCTGCCTAACACTCCCAGGATAATATGTACATAAATACACAATAAAGTGGACGGGGGGACGGCCGCCTTCGTAGCTCAGTTGGTAGAGCATCGGACGCGACATCCGAAGGTCGTGGGTTCGGGTCCCACCGAAGGCAGGTTTGTCTTTTCGTCCACTTTAATTCCTTTCTACTTTCTCCACAATTAAAATACCACAAGTAACTTCCCCTATGCTTTCCTAGGCTTCATTGTCTGTTTGCTCATTAAGTTGTTTCTAACAAATAAAGAACGAGCCCTTGTCCCCTTCCCTATCGTTGTTGCAACAAAAGTTTATCATTCATGCACTGACCCCGGTACATATTGTAATTAGCATCTAAAACATCTCAACGGCAACAACTAGTCCCTGTGGTAATAACACGTTTCTCCAATCTGACTTGAAGCGTGCATAGCTTGGGTAGTTGTGCAAGTTATGCATAGTTGGGTGGCGGGATGACGTACCACAGAACTTGTAGTACTTTTGTATGAAGAAAATCCCCCTCCTTGGTCGGAAACGGTTATGCACTTGAAACCTCTGCATCACGCTGCTGTCCTATCCAACAGTCAGGAGAGCATGCGCTCGTCATCAATCCCTCCTGTCTAAAGTATCGAGTGTCGCGTCCTTCCAACAATATTACTCGATGCCTTGAGTTCGGATTCTACATGGATTTTCTGCAGGCCTGCCGCTCGGAATTACTTATTTTCTTTCTTTTCTTTGGTAAATGTTATGCCGTGAGAGAAGTGGGCATGCGACATATAGCAGCCAAAAGTAATAGTGAAAGTAGTGAGCAATTTTCTGGAAATTACTTGCTTGAAGTAATTCACTACATTGATATCTTACCAGCTCACAGAAATAATGCACTACATTACCCATTACTGCAAAAGCAATTTAACTACCGTAATCTCACAACAATAATTTCATTACTGCCAAGTCTGGTTTGCACAGCTGATAAAGCTTAACTGCAATGTATAAACATTTGTCTTAGAGCAGAAGATTCTTTGAGACTTCAGTACGAGTAACTTTTGCCACAACTAATGAGAGACACAGCCTTTGTGTGAACTGTAAAAGGCTGGTAATAAGCAATGCATGCAACAACTAGTCTAACATTCTTTGTGTGTTCGCATATAGATATGTGAACTTGTTCTTCCTCGCAGTCGCCGGTTTTCAATGGCTAAAGCTGTTACTGCTCTGCGCAGGCCACACCTTGATGTATTTCTAGGATGTTATCGGTGATTGTAATCAGATATCCTGCACAAAGCAAATAACCATGCTAGTTCTACAACTTGTGCAAGCACCACCAATAACGTTGGAATGTATGATCACACACGTAAAAAGGTTAACCTGGGGGGCAGGCCCGTAGCCAGGAATTTTTTTTCGAGTGCCCACATGCAGAATTGCTTCACCATTTTAAGAAAAACACCTACTTTCATTACTTATATCCGGCAAAAATTGCAGTATGTACATTAGGTGATCTTTTAAATGCAAAATTATTAATAGGCCTAAATTTTATGGTATTAATGCTACCCTCCAGCCAAAATTTCAGGAGGCGCTGGGGCACCTAGGGCAACCGCTCCCTGGCTATGGGCCTGCTAGGGTGTAAGTGTTTGAAAACCAACTAATGAGCCTTTTACAATAATTATACTGCCAGTGTTACTTGTGCTTCCAGGCACAATTTCACCCAGCAAAGGATTTAATCTTTGTTTGATGTCTTGGCTGCTCAGTAAGCACAGAAAAGTTAATTATTGAACCAGCAATGCACTAAATCAACACTTGTGCTATAAGAAGCATAGAGGGTGATGCAAGATTAATTAAATCCAGCTGGTGGTTTCTTCAATATGTACATAGTACAATGTGTAAGCGTTCTTGCATACTGTACATCGAAAAATATGGGCAGTAGCATACAATCAGGTATGCAACCTTATGCTAAATGGCAGAATAAAATGGTCACCCAGTTAGCAGCCACAGTACCTTCAAAGAATGTTGGTAGATACTACAGTGAACATATTACGGAGCCACAACCGAGCAATTACACTGTTTGCAGAGAGCAGCCACACTTACTGTCTAAAAGTGACACAAACAGGTGCTGTTTCTTCTTCTTGTCACCTCCAAATGCATCCCAAAAGGCTCGTTCCTCAGCCCCTTCTCTCACTTCCGTTAGCTTCAGCTCCACATCCTTTGACACGGCCATCTCGGTTGGCGTTCTGCAACAGAGTACCAGTGATGCAAAATTATACGAGTCATAAATAAGGCTTTATAATTACACATGCAGGCTCCTTACACATGCAGGCTATGAAAAGGAGGAAGAGAGCAATTGCTTGGTATTGGCAACTGTTGAAAAATGTACCACATGCTGGACAAATTGGTATATATCCAAGACAGTTTAACAGATGGTGAGACGTTTTCTTTATGGCAATCTTGTGTCCCTGTGGAACATTAAACCTTCTAGGCTGTGAACCATGGTGTCAAACCGAACCCAAACTCCAACTGAAACCGTACCCGAACCGAAATTTTGGCCGGAACTGAACCTGAACCAAACCTGAACCGAAAAAATGTCGGTTTTCGGTTAGGAACAAAGCACCTTGAATAGCTATAGCGACATGATCTGCCAACATCTCGCCACTGTGATTGATTCCGCCCTCTTTGTGACTCGTATTCTTCTTACGATTATCCCTTCTTTTTCCGCTGCAGTGGCCTAGTGGAACAAGGGACCAATGGCTGACCGGGGCGCTCGCTCTGACAGGCATGGGTCCCGGGTTCGAATCCTGGACCAACACGAATTTCTCGGCAACTAGGAAGCTTTCATTTCTGAGAAATCGGTATGGATTTCCTTGTAGCCTTGTGCTACAAACGGTTGGATGCTAGCTCTCCCTTTCATAATGTAATGACCTGCACAGTACACTCGCCCACCTGAACCTTGTGCTAAATAACTATCCTCTTTCTTGCCATAGAAAGCAGAGGATGCTTACGCTTCACTTTTTGTATTTGTGATGGCTTACTTTTCAGCATTGATTTCTACCTTATGATCAGAAATGGCAAAATCTGGCTAAGTTTTTGGAATAGGTTGGTGAGAATTCTGTTGGCAGTGTTCGTGCACTAGCCATTATGCCGCAGCTTCTTTTTATATCTGCACTTGTTCTATGTGGTCATCCGAGACTAAAGAAGTGGGAATAGGAAGAATAATGTTGACCTTTTGAAGGGTGAATGGGTGAAAGATTAGGGGCACCCTTATGAACACTGTTGAGTGTGCGATTCTGAGCCCCCAATATGGCCATTAGTGCTGCTAAAATTGTTTTTCTAGAATTTCTGTAATTTTGGTTAATCTCTGATACAGCATAGATTAGGCACTGAAGATGTTGAAACTAGTAGCCTTAAAAAAATGTTTTCGCCTCAATAGCTAGGTTGGCTGCTATGACGCATGGTTGTCTGGACTGGGGAGACCACCCACCAGGAAACGACCACCTTTCGTCTCCTCACAATAAAAGTTTATTCATCTGCCATTTTTGGACTCGCAAGGACTCTTCCCCCCTCCAAACAGCTATAGGCTGCTTTCATCACTTTCAAAAGCAGTGTCCACTAGAAGTGGTCCAAACAAAGGAAATGGCAGTGCATTTCGGTTAGCGCCCATTAAAAACGTGCAGTACACTTCAAACAGCACTATTACAGCATGTATGCAGTAGTGCTATTAACAAAGTTGAATGGTTCTTTATAAACCACTCGCACGTTTCAAACCAGAAACTGCCCAAAACCATGACTCGCAGGATAGAACAAGCGGGTAAACTTCAACAAGCAGGTGTCGCTTTATGTTCAACAAGCAGGTGTCGCTTTATGAAGAGTACAGACTTGTTGCGCCCACCAACACTAAATGCAGGGGTCTTAAAGGGACCCTGAAACAGCTTTGGTGATTTTGTACAAATGCGTTGCACCAATAGCCCAACTCCTTCTGATCATTAGCGTAACAATATCAGCACTCTGCGTTAAGCGTGTAATTTACAACAAAGTTTTAAAAACGCACATCGTGAGAGATCGACGCGACTCTACTCGAAGCGTTTTAAACCGCCCCTTCCCACGGGGCATGCGATGGGTGCTACGAAGCGGAACCCATGTGACGTCACAAGCACTGAAGGGCAGCCAATGGTATAGTCGCGGCACCTGACGGCGCACACACGAGTCGCCGGCGGACTATTACAGAGGCTAGCGCTGCCAAGACTGGCGACCTCAGTAAAGACATCATGGTGTTATGTCGCTGCGGAGGGCTCTGCACAGCGGCTGATGTGGGAGGTACAGTCGTCGCTAGTGTGCACTCTGCAGCTGTTCGAGTTGAGGAGGAACAGCAGTGGTAAGGAGGAAGGAGACAGAAATTAGCCCGTAGCTACCTTAGCGCAGGGTGCTTTGCTTTATTTATGGTGTGAATGATTTCACAACTGTATTGCCTAATCAATGACACAATGTCGAAAAAAACCGTTTAAGGGCCCTTTAAAGTCGGTGCTCTTAGCCATCACCTAGGTGCCGGTTGTGATAGACTAGAAATGTAAAGACGACTTGCGCAAATGTAAAGATGACTTGCGCATGCTCGGTGAGCAAGCATGGCACAGATAGTCCCATACTAAAAGCTGGTTCTCTTTTTCTAGTGTTCCACCACCAAACCCCGCTCTTCAGGACACTCACTCTTCCACAATGGCCTTTGCTGCAGCCTGTGCCACTTCCATGTAGTGCGGGCTACACTTGGCACCGTGCCACAGATACGTGCGGCCGGTGGAGCGGCTCAGCACCAAGAAAGAGGCACGGCTGCGCAGGTTCTGGACTCCAACCGGTGTCTCCACCAGAGCTGCCTCCAAGGGGCACTCACCACGAACCACAAACATGCGCCAGTCTCCTGCGATGGAGGCAACAAAGTAACACGAGGTCAAATACAACTAACACTTCAACACGGCGCTAACAGAAATTTGGGTGACCTGATTGGTTCCTCGATTAACTAAGGGAACGAATGATTTTGCATTCTCCCGATTGCAGGCTATGATGTACATCATAGGAGAAGGCTGCCAAAGATTGACATGGCCACTCATATGAGTTCAGGGCAATAAGAAAAGTAGCTGAAATGGTAGATTAGCCTTGTTCTAAAACATACACAGCATCACGCTTGTTCATACGACAACAGGACTTTTGTAAGTAAGCAAACATGGGAAAATATTGCTGTCACGCATGCAAAAATTTATTACAGAAGTAATGAATTGCTGAGCAGAATATGCTGAACAGAATATGAATTGAAAGTGCACAAGGGACTGTTATAAATTAATATTTGCACACGTCTATGAAATGCACAGCTGTCCTTAAAAATACTGCGCTAGCCGGTAGTGAGCCATTCGCAAGAAAAAATTCCCTGTCATCAGCGTTGAACACAGGCTGCTTGACTGTCAACATAAAGTGGGTGCCTTTATTGTAACATGCAGCAAAGGAAGCTTTGCTGAGGTAATGTATGTATTCCATTATTCAGAATGTGGGCTGACAGTGGCCCCTAACAGTGCTGCGCTAAACGAACCTGAGTTAACAGCGTCCTCTTGCCGTTTTCCATTGTAGACAACCATCTTGCCCTTGAAAGGTTCAAGAAACAAGGTGGTTCCCTACCCTGCAACACACGCACCTGCAGAAATGAAAAACAAAGCATGTTTATGCCATTCTGAACTGGCACGACTTGCAAGGATTTGCAAAACAGGGTTGTCAAAGCCTTAATTGCCTATTTACATACAAAGGCTGTTCATGTACATAACCAGACTTTTCTCTTGACGTGGATCAAAAGAAAAAAATTGCACTAAAGCATTAAATTTATAGGAGTATTAACACAAAATTTCAAAGGACAGATAACTTGCAAGATAGGTTTTTGTGGAAACACATGCTGTTTGCAAAACATCAATCGCAAGCACAACATAGAACACATAATAAGATCAATTTTAATGTCTATGAAGCACATCCTAGCCGCCAACAGAAGGCCCCGCAAAGTTAACATCTAGCAGGATTTTGTAAACAACAAGGATGTGCAAATCATTCAAAATTTTGGATAACGAATCAAATATCATTCTATTCGATCCAGTACTGAAATCAAATTGGTCATATTTGAAATGCCGAATATTTTTAGGATTGTTGGCGAATACTCAGCATCGACAAGAAAACTACAAAGGGAGAAAATGTTGGAATTGTGAGTGGTTATATTTTCATAATTTAACTACCTAGCTCAACCTTTTACAGGGACTAGGGAGGCTATATTGATGCCTAGATGTAGACATTTTTGCTTGACATTGCAGTGTCCCGGAAGCAAAAGTGTCAAATCTGCTATGATCGCCATGATGTCAGTAGTTTTGTTCACCAAGCACTTGGCACAAACAGACAAATAAAGCTATGAGATAATGTTACATGTCAGTCTCGAAGCCCAGTCATGAAACATTTAAAGGGAAGAGTCATGCTAAATAGGCCTCGATCACATGATAGGCCTCGATCACGATATCTTAAAGGCTCTAGGCACTGCTGCATACAAACCTACCTCACTTTTCACAGCTGTATTTTATGTCTGTTAAAATGAATCATAATCTTACTTTGTCAATGTGTAAATTTTTCTTTCGAATATAATGTCCTGAGATTTACGGGCTATTTTGAAAGTTATTACGGTACCATTCAAAAATTTCTAATAATGAATCAAATAGTGTTCTATTCGAATTGTTACTGTAGTCAGACTAAAGAGTGCATATCTATTCGTATTCCATTTGGTTTCATCACTATTCGATTCACATTCAATTTGCCTCTAACATTCATTTTTCACACCCACGAGTAAACAAGCAATGACCATCCACGACCACGTAGTGTAGGTTGCTGCTACTGCGCTGTCCGCTCGACATGTATTCTCTTCTGCTATTGTTCACTCTCCCTGCCAGAGTACTTTTGTAAGGGGGCCTCAAACGACAGGGATCCTGGTGTTCATGCATTCTTTTGTTATCGTCCCACATTCTATTGTCTACCAGAGAGTGAAGGATGCGCATACATTGGCGAGCATGGCACGTGAGTTTTGTGAAGACTTGCTAATTTTTGCGGGTTCCTGTGGCCAGGAGTGTTCATTAAAAATCTAATATTTTTCTCAGCACTCCCTGAAACTGGCCCCCATAAAAAGCAATTAAGTAACAGTTGTGCGCCACACCAATGCAGGTTTCCACACGTGATGGGAGGGTCATTAGAAACTTAATGAAAAGAAAAAGAAAAAAAAGGAAAAAAAAAACGCAAAACAAAATACATGAGAAATTTTTGTGCGGGCACTCCTTTAAATTGTGGGGTTCAATGTCATGAAGCTGCACAGCAGTTTATATACCGCAGTTATGAGAGATGCTGAAGTGAATGACAATTGAGATGCACACAGGAAGACACACAAGAAAAGCCAACAAGCCCAGCCACCACCTTAACAAAGTGAGGGGTTATAGTTTACTTGTGATCACCTAGTAGTTATTTATTGTGTACCTAAGCCTAAGTATGTGAGCACTTCTGCATTCCATTCAATTTAGATATGAAAGCCACTGCTGGGAATTGAATCTCGAACCTTGTGCACAGCATGAACCCATGAGCTGCCATTGCGGGCATGGTACATTCCTATCGACCAAATCAGGCATACCAAAGTGCTACTGGAAAAGCTACTGGACAGACAGTGCTTTAAACAGTGAAAATAATGGCCATTACTGTATAAAAAAAAAAGGAAAGAAAGCAAAAGAAGAACACACTGCTTCAAAGCAGTCACACTTGTAGGTGACCAGGCTTCATTCTACACAATCTGAACGACTCACGTGAGGTCCTCGTTCTTCATCCAGCTCAACGGTGAGCAATGCAGAAGCCCCTTGCTCGGTAACTGTGGAATCCCGGCCATGCCAGAAGAAGTAAGCGCATCGCTCCCTTCCTGCGGCCACGTGCCGTGACCTCTGCCCCGACAGATGACGTCCTGTTGAGTACAGTGGCAACAACTGACAAGTCAGATAACTTCAGATAACTTGCCAATAACACTACCAGGTTTTTTCATTTCTTGCAAACATGAAGAGAGGTAAGCAGCAAAGACAGATTCGAATTGACATGAGCACACAAGGTGCAGGTGCAGGCACTGCCACCATCTTACTTTTTACTGCTGCAACTTGACTGTATCAAGGCCTTCCACCTAATCCATTTACTTGCATCCTCGGATAGCAAAATAATGCGCATCACTGATACATAACCTCATGTCTTCAGTCCGGAATGCAAGTACTATGTACATGTATGCAAACTGGAGTCTCAGGCTTCAGGGTACGTTTTGTTGCAGTCCTTCACTATAGGAACAGAACGCAATCTTGAAACTCACCTGTTTGTGACACAGTATACTGCCACCGGACAACATAGGTGTCGCCACTGTGAAACTGGCCATAGCTTGACTCGGGAAGCATCTTGTGCTCGTACTCCATTATATGCCAAACCTGAAAATATGTATATGCAAGTAGATCAATATTTACTTATGAGTAACTATTGAATATGAGTAGCATGCAGCTTGTACCATGGTACAAGATGGGCGCTACTAATGAAACTACTCAATATTCCATGTTCTGGTTACTTGGTACAAAAAAAAACACTAAATTGAAATCACTCAATTGAATCAATCCATTTTAATTGATGGCTCATCTGAACTGACCAGTTGTTCTCAGCACAGCTCCACATACATTTTTATTCAAATATAAGGTAGTCACAACGTTAAGGGAATCAAGGGGTTGAACACAACAAAAGGAGAAACAGTTTGCACACTAGTACAAGAAGAAAGAGCACCACTGAAAATTTATTTCAATTCCTGCCTTCGAAAGGTGCAAACGACAACTGTGTAAGCACATATTACTTCTTGTAAAATTCCTAAAATTCCAACAAACTCGAGCAACAGCGTTTTCCTTGTTGCAGACATTCCCAAAATGTATTGTCCTCAGAGCAGTGATCAAGTAAAATATTCAGCATTCCTTGCAATCGAAGCTGCCACCATTGCTTGAGGTATACATTCCCAAGCACCAGCTATCCTGCAAGCCACTAGAGATTGTGATGAAGCATGAGTGCCTGCATGTAGAAACATGCTGAGCGGTTTTTTTGGCTTCTAGTGGAAGGCAGAACATAATCCCTGGTGAAATAGATATAACAGGAATCAGTTTATTCATATTTTCAGGAAGTATGTGTCAATTCTGAATGATTGGTCTGCGATTATTGAGTGCTGTCTCGACATGCTATCGAGCACTTTCAGGGGCTCATCTTTGTTTGAACTAAGTTTCAAATTCTACATTTCCTCGGAGTTTAAGAAGTTTCACTGGACTGTTTCATGAGTGCGTCCCAAATGACATTTCAAGTCAGTCATCAAACTTTATAACATAAGTTCTAAAACGAGCACTGCAAAGCTTCTATCAATCTGCTGCTAAAGGCAGCTTAAATGTTTACCTTTATTGCCATCGTGTTTATGTAGTACTGCCTGCGTTCAACAGAGTCGTAGTATTCAAGTCCTCGTCCCAGATGGGAGCCAGAAAGCTCAAGGTCTGGTTCATTGGGACGTCTTTCCAGCAGTTCCTTGGCATCACATGGCTTCAGCTCAGAATCATGAGAGTCGGCCTGCAATATGTAGTGAGGATATTTACATTGGCAAAACCTTCCCCATTCTGATCTCACTAAACACTAAACAAATACTTAGTAACCACCACAACATTAATGACCCATAGGAACAGTGGATGAATGATGTCACATACTGTGCGATAAGCAAGCAAAAGACAGGGCATGTGAGTACAGTAGAACCTCTTTATAATGAACCCACATATAACGAAATATTGGATATAACGAAGCAATCGCAATTCCCCTTGAAATTCTCATAGATGAAATGGATATTGGCTATAACGAACTAATGGTTATAACAAAGTAATTATGGCTCCCCCTTCAACTTCGTTATAACGAGGTTTTACTGTATTTAGAATTTATTCAGCAGTGGAGTTCATTAACGACCCAGTCTTCCTAAGCATGGACCAACTTGTAAGTAAATCACATTTTCACAATTCACTTGCACCAGAATGCAGATAAATCAAACCAGAGACCTCAAGCATAGAGCAAAGTGATAAAGTCCCTACACAGCTACTACAGTGGATCTAGTCCTTGCACTAAACAGCCTGCCTGTAAATATGAATATCATTTGTAAATATAATTTATGGGGTTTAACGTCCCAAGACCACAACATCATAAGAGACACCGTAGTAGGGTGCTCTAGAAATTTAGACTGCCCGGGATTCTTTAACTTGCACCGACATCGCACAGTAACATGGGCCTCAACATCTTGCCTCTAACAAAATACAGCTGCTGTGGTTGGGATTCGATCCCGCAACCTTCGGATCAGCAGCTGACTGCCATAGCCACTAGACCACTGTGGCAGGGCTCGAAATTTTTTTTTACGGATTCTATTCATC
The DNA here is from genome assembly GCA_013339685.2 of Hyalomma asiaticum. Lineage (NCBI taxonomy): Eukaryota > Metazoa > Arthropoda > Arachnida > Ixodida > Ixodidae > Hyalomma > Hyalomma asiaticum. Next base: position 85,586,277 of record CM023482.1, read on the forward strand.
CAATGACCGACTCAGCATAATATTAAATAAAAAAAAGCACTGCAAGGTTAATTTCAGCACCCATAATACACATAAAAGGCAAGTGCTACTGAACACTAAAGCATGTTATATACTGCTAGGCGAGCCAGATAATTCCTTCTAAAATACTAAAAACATATCAACACCCTATCAAGGGTCCTGGGTGTGCAAACAGAATTGCCTGTGTATTTACAATTAAATGAGCCATTGGGACTTCCAATGAACACTGCCTGAAAAGCTCGACGAAACCATACGTTTCTGGCACAGATGTTTTGTATAGGGAAGAGATTATGTGTGTAGAACTTGAGTATTCTTGGTTCTCAATGTAGGACTCTAACCAATATGTTTAACAATGCAAATGAATGCAGCAGCCACTTCACAAGTGTCATAATCAAGTAAGTACTTGCTTTTATATATAAATGCACACGACGGAATGTTGGCACCTCGAATAGTCCTCAGCTACTCGTTTGCTCTGACAAGCAGTATAAAGGAGGGTTTCTTAGAAAAAATGAAGCCGGAAAGCATTCAATACAAGCAAGTACTTCACAGCAGCCTTACATCGAGCTTCTCAGCCATATTTTATGATACAAATTATGCAATTACAAGTGTGAGAAGGCACTCTACATTACGTTCACAACCACAGCCTGAATGCCCCTTAAGCATCCTCCCACTTACGCAAGCACTGGTGCACCTCGCAGCACTAAACTGCGCAATATGAAGGGCTAAGTGCTCTACTGGAGTAGTATAGCTATGAGTGCATTAAAAACAGTTCACGTCAATAACACTTCTACATTTCATATTTCTTTAAAAGCACCTTTCCCCGTATGTTTGTGTGCAGATATTATATGCAAACTGAAGATGAAGCAAGGACTTAGATGCTACTGCACCTTTCACTTCATGCCAAATACCTGAATAGTGAACCTTTTTCAAGAATGTACTCATCATGCAAGAGAAAGGAGTGGTTGATGTTGGCTTAGAGCAACATACCTTGCTATCTTCCTGTGCTTTGTTCTTGACACGAATCAATTTGGCATCATCTGGCCAGTCGAGGAACTTTTCCTTGAAGAGAACAGGCTCCATGTGCTGGTTCACCTTCGCAAACAATGTCCAGTTGGGCCGTACGTCACTTGCCATAGACTTCTGTTCCTCAGTTCCTACATAAAATGAACAAGGACCAAGTTGGGTTTTCTCAAAAAAAAAAAGAAGAAACATGGCGGATATACAATATAGTTCCAGCTCTGCAGTTTTGAAGCACTGAAGCTGCATGGAAGTTTATTCCATGGGCCAAATGTTGATTAAGCTGCAAATGAGAGAGAAATGCATTAGCAACATGTCGGGATATGGTGCACTGGTGTCTTGGAACAACTGTAGGCAGAAGGAGTGATTACAGTACTGCCAGTGGGGGTGCACGCTTCGTATCTCAGTGGCTTATCTGCGAGATGGGATCAATCGCAAATTGATGGAATTGTGAAAATGCACCATGTGTCACAATGTGCTGGCTTTGACGAGGAAAACAGTCAGTGCTGTGGAAAAAGCAAGCAAGCAACTGAGCATGCTTGCTTGCTTCTTTGCGAGACATTCTTAAAGATGTTCTGATCTACCTTTCAAGGCACATGCCCATGGTATGGTGGTCTGAACATCAGCCTTTGGCTCTAAAGGCTGATGTTCGAATTTTAGTCAATAAATTCCTTTATTTGCTTACTAACTCTAGGTCACTGCCGCTGCCCTGACCATCTTTTACAGCCCTTTCTGTCCAACCCTCACTGGCTACTGAGCACAAGACAGCAATTTCTGATCAACCCTGCGAGATGCTTTAGAGCTGATGGTCCTGTTGCTAGTGCAGTAATTGTGAGAGTCTCGTAGCACATATATAGCGAAGGAACCCTTGCAGTAGATACCTAAAATGAACAGACTTGCAAGCTGCACATACTGCACCATGACTCCTTTGTCCCTCCTCGGGCTGCTTCTCAACATGCAACATCTTTTCTTGAGAAGCAACGACTGCCTTTGGAAAATACACACTCGTCCGAATCTATTATGTATGTACACAATTGATTTGATTGATATCTGGGGCATTGTTCTGAAACCAAATATGATGAGAAACACTAGTGGAGGGCTCCAGAAATTTCGACCACCTGGCGTTCTTTAACATGCACCGACATTGCACACTACACAGGCCTCAACATTCCGCCTCCATCGAAATGAGGCTGCCGTAGCTGGGATTTGAACTCGCAACCTTTCAATCAGCAGCCGAGTGCCATAGACAGACCACCACGGCAAGGCCCACATACACATTTACACAAATTGCGATACATAAATTACATGACAATTCGGTGAAAACAACTTAAGCAGCAGCCTCAAACATCCTGAACAAATGGTGGGCACAACATCACCCAGAACAAGCCTTACCAGCTCTTGGAAAGAGTGGGTTAATGTCACAGTCTGAGTAGTCAAAGCCTGCCTTGCATTGCTCTTCGGCCAGTCTGACAGAGAGGTCTCGCATTTCACTGGGAACAAGCTTTCCGAGCCACACATATACCTCACTGCCAAAGTTGAACACGTAAGCCTGCACAAACAGAGGAAAAAAGTATTAAAATGGTGGACGTCAACAATGTGTGCACTGGTGCCCTTAATTAGCTCATTGCATTTTGGCATATTACTTGCAATGAACACAGATTAGCTAAGTAAGCAGGAGTGGATGCGACAAGGAATGGCACACTTATCACAGTTACCAAAAGTAGTGCCTATCCCAAGTAGTTGAACCTCCACATAATGAATATGAATATAAAAAAATATTGCTTCTAACTTAATATATGAATAGCCTTGCAATCAATAATGTCATGGACATAATTTTACGATAAACTTTCAGTAATAACAAAGCTATTTTGCATGTCAAGAGCAAATTCAGCACAAAGTAAAAAGGCATGTTCTCGGTGAAGGTGAATGGGCAGTAATTAATTACCTTGTCAGGTTGAAGCATTTCAACCCTTGGTTGCATTCCCCAGTATTTGTCATACGGAACCAAAGCATCTCCTTCCACAGTGTACACCATGTTGGTGTCCACAACAGCTGCTTCAAACCACTGAAAAAGCCAAGATGATCAGAGAATTATTAATAATTTGCAATTGCAGTAGTGTGACTAAAAAGTACAGAACAAGTAGAAAGTTTCAACTTTTCCAATAACCTGCCTTCGCATTTCGACCCGCTCTAGAATGATCGGAACAAACCAGTAAAATATTCCTGCCCCTCTACTTTGGAAGTGAAATTTCAGCAACATACGATCCACTGATTATTAGACAAGTTTGAATTCCGTGCACTTCTGTGCGCAGATAAAGTACAGCATCAACTATGCAGTCCTTTCTGGTGACAGCCCTTGTAAATGTAACAGGTTTATCACTATATACTTAAGTCAAAGCAGCAAAAGAAATGAGAGAGGACAAAGACACGAAACCGAACACTGTCAAGCTTTGGGAAGTCAAGATTCATTTGCCGCAAGCATCAAAAAATGCTCACCAAGTCTTCGCCAGGATCACCAGCAGGATTGCAGTCATCAGCAGTACCTCCAAGCAGCTTGAAGAAAGCTTGGGCCTCTTTAGAGTTATTTTCTTTTTCTTCGTCTATGATCTTGACCTCTGAGGTCCCTTTGAAGTGCAGGTCCTTCTTAGATTGTATGCTTTGAGCCACATCGGTCGCCTGTTGACATTTAGTAAGTATAGCCAAAGAAAACATGGCTGTAAGTATTCAGGAATATGGTATTTAATCTTTTATCACTAACCAAGCAAAATAGAAAATTCAATCCATGTTCGCAATCAGTCTTATGCACCACCATTGCATAAAATGGCCCTTTTTAAATAAGTGCAAAAGAAAAGAAAAAGAAAGAAAGATGCCTGCATTTTCTCGACCATCCATGCACTCATACGTAATTATGAGCAATGTTGCAATACTCTTTACAAGGGAAGAGCATAGCCATCCGCTTTGCTGTAACATCCATCGGTGCCACCGTCTCAGTCTGTGGTCATCTTGTCAAGCTATGCATTATTTGTTAGAACCACCAGAAAATAAAGCATACTTCTGAGTTTTATTCCTTTTTAAAGCTTTGAAAGTCTTCATCAAAACCCAAACTATTTTAATTAACAAGAATTAGCTGTAGGAAGCTTCAGAGTAGCTTGATATCATTCATGACCTTTATTAAGTGGTTCTTGGCACATTGTGCTAGAGATTGCTAGTACACTAATGTAACGGCGCAATGCAAGTTTGAAACTGCAAATTGAAGGTGTTTGCAAAAATTCAGACAGCTAATGTTCCGGTCAACTTAAAAAGCAGTGAACAAAGGTCACATAGGTCACACACTTGCACTTCCATCACTGGATAGGCTTATGTTTAAATATGTGCATCACTAACCTTCGCCCTTTCAATGACGTTGCTGTGGCGGCCAATCCAGCAATACACAGTAGTGGGCGTCACAAGCACGAAGACGTCACCATGGTTGAGAGAGGAGACGGAAGGCTCGACCAAGCGTGTCTGCACATGCCGCCGGCCTTTCACCTGAATCAACATGAGGTCACGGTTGGGTAGCAATGAACTCGTGTCATCTGACTTCTTGAGCTGCACTCGACGAAAGTCTTCTGTACTGGCCAGCCCTGCCAAAGCCGAGAGGGCCAAATCGGACGTCTTGGCCACTGTGTGAAAAGAAGGGAGCAAAATGTTCTGGGAAAAGGCAAGTTGCATGTAATATCTCACATAGGAAATCACATTGAGGAGCTTCACATTTGAAGTCTGACATGCGCACTTGTTTTTGTTCTTTGCAGGAGCGCCATTATCACTGTTTTTTTGTTATGTGCAGCGCAGGCTGCTTTTATCTTGCATGTTGTGTCGGGAACTGTGTTGACCATTCTTGAAACTTTGCATGCCTGATGCGCACATTTGAGCGTCTTCTAGAATCTGAGAATTAATGCGATAATGCGTTACAACGTATATAAAAGCAGACGCATTTTGCCGCTTGTCAGTCTTTCCGTCGACCGACGACTGTTCACGCCACTATTGCTGTGCACTGTGATAGGCTTTGTTTTGCTGGGCATAAGTTCGCCCAATAAACAGTTCGCCTGACATCGTCTTGAGTCCTGCACACGTCACGACCACGTGACGCTTGTCATTTTGAGGCGGCGGTAATGACGGAATTTACTTTTTGGTTTCAATATCTAAATGTTCACCTTTGCTAGCCCTTCCACCAACATTCATGGGTACTTCAACTGTAAAATTTTGTAGACTACTATTATACCAGAACTACTTAAAGCTAATTGTTCTTACACAGCCAAAAATTTTGTTGCAGTTGGTGTTAACAGGGTCGTGAAAAGAATACGGAGCAGCCTGGTTGTAATTTTCACTGCTTCAATAAGCATTCAACATTCAGATTCCAAAATGTTCTGGGGAAATACTCTGGGTATGTTTAATAATGGCCAGCTTAAATCCTAGCATTCTTGCTCTCCCAAAATAACCATGTGACACCACAGATCGGCATACGTACTATTTAGTGACATTGACCAAGATGTTTAATACTTAAAAGTGTAAACATATCAAGTCTCGTTTGCTCTAAAATAGTAGATTTATATGAAAGCTACAAAGTAAAAGAAGCACTTGGACACAGCATGGCACCGATTTTCGGAAGCAAGCCTCGAGCAGTTTGTCTTCCCCACTGCCTCCCAAGGCATGCCAGTCTTGGAGGCCACAGTGGCAACTAAGATTACGTCAGCTCGTGAGTTGAGGGGAACGCGTGCTGGAAAATTAAAACCACGTTTTTTATCACCCTAAATCAACTCAGACGATGTAATAAAACAGTGCATTTTGCAGATTGGAAAGCTGGGATTGCAATTACACACCTCATTCAATATTATCAGGAAATATTTCATGGCACCTCTAAAGGGGCCCAGCAACACTTTCCCAAGTAACTCCTGGTTGACATCACTTAAGGAGCTTATTGCCTCATCAATCACCTGCCACAAAAAAAAAAAGTTACAAATCCGTCAGGTAACAGTAGAGGTACAGCGTCAGGTATGACGGGAATTCCACCATCTGAGCACATTCACTCTCAGCCTGACAAGCACGCTGGAAGCTACACAGAGGAAGATGAAAAGGGAGAAGACCGTGTGCGTCATGAAATGTTCCCTTTTTCTTTGAATGTATTTGTGCTTCCGAAGTGATGACAAGCGTTCTGCCAGAGTCACAGTGGGAATGTAGTGGCAGCCACAGAATACACGATAAATGCGTCCATAAACTAGCACATGGTAGTTCCCCCCTTAGGAAGGCCGTGCATTTTGTTGAAAGAAGAGCAGACGCTTAAAGGCGAACTCCAGCAGGTTTTTCACCATATTCTGATATCACTGTTGTCCAATGGCACTAATAGTCCTGTAACAGGCAGGGTGGTTCAATTTGCTCAGAAACAAACTAGTAATTTTTAAATAATCCAATGAACGACGTGCTCAAACCACAACCTAAATGCTTCATGCAGTGTATGCAATGATGTCACAGTCTCCGTGCCATCAGAAGTGTGAAGCTGGTGCCACGAAAATGAAAGTGGAGATGTCATCTGCCAATGTATTGAGTTATGGCAGCTTTCCTGAACTTGACAGCAACAATTTGGGCACTGAAGTATCATCATTTTGCTTTTTGACTCCCGCCTGCTCAGGTAGGCAGCATTGTAGCTCATGACATCAAAAACACAGGGTGGCTTCCACAGAGAATCTGCTCAAAACATTCATTTTGAGGAAAGCTAAATGACATGAAACAGCCTAGCTTGGAATATATGATTAAAGTACAGGAGAACATATATTGAAAACTTTATAGAGATCATTGGACACTGGAAAATCACCAGGGTTGCCCTTTAAATGATGTATTTTGTGACCAAATTTGCGAATTCCCTGCTGCATGCGGTGCAATAATATTTAGCTCACATGTTCACAGAAGCCTCCACAATTGGTTAGCAGTGTTTTCTTGCTATGTTCAAAAAAGTGTTGCAGGACCCTTTAAAGGTCCTCAACATCTGAGAACAAGTGCCAAATACTGACCGGCACAAGCACATGTCAGTGGTTTGTCTTTGCATGTACATTCTACAAGCCATGAATTGACAATTGCAATGAATAGATACAACAATAAAAAGCACACTTTTAGTTCAAGGGGCTTTGTGAGGTATACAACAGAATTTTTGTCTACAGTGACAAATAAACCAGCTATTAGCTATAATTCAAATATCCAGCATGTCCTCATTTACCTTTTTTTTTTTTTCACCCCGAATGGAGTTACTTACACTTTTCGATGTTCATGCGTTTCAGCTCCTTCTCAGCAACATCTGTGCGCACTTCAACATACTCTGTCTGGATGTCTGTACGAGAGGCTAGCTTCTTCAGGGGGTTGCCTTTGGTCTGCCTTTTTCTGCGAACACTGACTTGTTTCCTTTGGCCAAGCCTGCAAGCAACACACAGACGAAATGAATGTCAGATCTAACCCTGCATGCTACTATAAATGCATCATCACCTGCATGCATGAAAGAAGTGCAAACCTCCCTGGGTGATTGCAAATACATGGTGAAAATACAGTACAGGGCACTGCAATGAAGCTACGTCCACATTAGTAATACTTTATCCAATACCCCTTGTAAGTGCAGACGCTAAAAATTGTCATTCGATCTTCTCGAAAGAGATGGAAGTGAGATTCACTTAACAGCACAGAACTATCTGCATGATGCAAGCACCTATTATAACGAGTGAAATTTTATCACAGCAATTTATTTACACAAAAATTTCAGCAGTAACTCAGTGCCTCCTTTGTCCATATCACTTATTTGGCTGCATTCTCACCAGTTAGATATGAACCAACTTTCCCAAACTAAGTCTGTCACAAAACAGGCCATGCTTTACTGCCACTATAAATGTACTCGTAAACCATGCCCGATAGCTCTCACTGACCGCTAATGTGATTACAATATCATGCACTTTGCAACCCATAAATGCTAAATTAAAACTAACGACCATGTGAAAAGATACAAATATATGCTCTCTTACTTGACATTGTCAGATATAATGGCGTCAAAAGCTGCTTCGCTGATGTCAACTTTGTCATCTTTGGTCGATGGAAGGACACTTTCGAAGAATGAAGTAAACGTCTCGTTGTCTGCCTTTGGGATCAGAACACGTGGCCTCTCTTCTTCCTCGGCTTTCAGGCGGGATAGCTCTGCAAGTAAACGAGATAAGCTTAACTTATAATTGTTATGTAGTGGAATGAGCATTATGACAAGAGCATTAAAAATAATTACGTTCCATAAAGTGAAGAAATTCTGTGAGGCATGCGGTAACAGGAGTCATTAAGACTACAAGACATTGAGAGACCTTTACTGAGTAATCTAACTCAAGAATATGCACAATAATAACAAATAGTACATGCTTTGGATTTTTAATAAATGTAGATACTATATTATGAGTTGCTGGGATATTGCTTTAAAGGGACACTGCAATGGAACACAGAATCAACTTAGACTGATGAATTATTTCATAATTTATTAATCTTGCCATTATAGGTTCATTATTAAAGAGAAAATGAAAGTTAAGGTTTCATCCTTGAATTCAGTGTTGAAACTGCAGCACCTGAACATCAGCCTGACACCACGGATTCAAAAGCATTTTTTCGTATCTGGTTGTAATGGCTCAACAAAACTTGCTGAAACTTGGTTTGTTATGCCTCTATCTTTCTTATACCACACTAATTTTTACCAGCAAAGCCTTACACAGGCCTTGGCAGATGCCATCAAGGCATGCGACATCACGGCAACTTGTGGCAGAAATCCGAGCACGGTGGCAGCACCTGTATTTTGTCCTAGCGCATTTCCTCGCTTAGCAAGTGTCTTCCTGCCACAAGAGGGGTGCAGTTGGTATTGTGAAAGAGCAATAAGTAATATAAAAGTGCTTTACTCTTTCGTGTCCCTTAACTGCTATAAATGTCATTTAAGGTAAGGCATCAAGATATTACCCCCCTCATAGGCTTGAACAGATTGTGATACAAGATCGAGTCTGATAGTTACTTAGGGGTGCGCGAATACAGTAGAATATGGTTGGTGTGATCTTCATGAGAACTGGAAAATAATTCTTATTATTCATAGCGAAGGAACAGGCGTGCAAAAGAGGGACACAGGGGGGAGAAGTGGACACAGGAACGCTGCTTCTCCCCTCCTTGTGTCAGTGTTTTGCACGCCTGTTCTTTTCACTATAGACCTATACCAACTCGCTCATCTTTCTGTCCTTTTGACCTCCTATTATTCGCAAGTCATATCAACCGTCTGAAAATACATTCCGCCTATAGGTGTTGGACAGGGAGAAAAAACGTACTTTGACAAAAAGCGTTAAGTGCGATCATATCAATGAGGTTTTATTGTATTAAAATTTTCTAATAGTGTTTGCTGTCCGATTCAATTTGCACTGAACATTTACTACTATAACTATTTGAAGTCTGTAATTAAGAGACAAAGTGTGCTATGTCCCATGACGAATGGGCCCTTCCCATATGCAGCATGCTTCACCACATAATGCTCGTGTATTGTGGCAAAATTAACAGCCACCCGTGTATTGTGGCGAAGTCAACAACAGTCTATATCAGCAAAATTACCTCAGTTTTCTGTAGCACAGTTCTCTAATGTTAGACTTTTTGTTAAGACTTCATTTTCTAGGGATGGCCCTGTGGGAGTGCACTAGCCATGCAATAAATTTCTTTTTTTGCCCATGTTTAGCAGTACACTTGAAGCTGACGCTTGTGTAATGCAGTGAAGTTATCTCATGCATCTGTGCAGTCCTCTGCTGGTCTGTTTTTTTTTTTTTTTTTCTAACAACATTGTGGAACTGCACTAGTTGTACAGTAAAAAATATTGACCATATTTAGCAGAACAATTTCTGTGCAAATCAGCATGGAGTTATTCAAAAGATATTAGAACATCATTCAAAAAATTGTCTGTGGCTTGCACTTAAACATTATTACACAAATTCGTTTCACAGCCAAAATTTTGCTATCTGCACAGCTTGACAGTTAACGTATCAGATGCCTTTGCTTAATATGTTGCTAAATCTTGATAAATAATGGTCATTGGTGGCATGCCTAGAGCAGCAGCTGAAGACCTCCACTGAGCTTACTTAACTTTTAGGAGTCAGTACAGCACTGGTAGTGAAACACTGCCATAAACAAAATTACTTTGCAATGAAATTTTATTGAAAAGTTAAATTTTTTACATTAATGAGGGAAAATTTAAAATATATAAATTCTGCCTTACCTTCTGCTGCATTTGGCATGGACTTGCTCTTAAATATAGCTGGCAAAACTGGCGTCCCTTGTTGGTGAATCCGACGAAGAACTTCTGCTTTGGATGCTGCAGGAGAAGAAAGTCAACAGAACATATCACAGCTTTCTGACATGACGGACTAACAGTGCTGAATGAATCTGGCTATTTCTTCCCTGCATAATAAGATTTCAGTCTAAAAACCACAGATATCAATTTACAATAAATCTTTAGTCTGGCAACAGCAAATGTTATGCAAGTATGTGATAGGTTGTGCATGTGAACCCAGAAAGTTCAATTGCACAGCGAAACCTACTTGAACATTACCTTTTACAAGTAACTAACATTTACTGGTAAGTAACTTACAAAATATCTGCACAAATAAGGTATGGTATGACATGCTGCCAAATGACAAAAGTAAGAAAGATTCATGTGGGAGTCAATGCCCTGTAAGAGAACTTTTGGCATAACAGTTTATTAATGCAAGCATCTCTGTTTCTTCGAAGTACACCTGATGGCTATAGCTTGAGCAACGAGGATCAATTTTTTTGCTGCTTGGATCTTCTTTTAATGGACAGCAATACTGTGGTGCCAAAGCCCACCCAAATAAGGCAGTGTGATTGGTAACCAGCTACATAACCTCAAACTCAAGAATGGACTGTTGTAACCACATGGTCAAAGCAGTACATAGAAACTCAAGATCACGAGATCAGAATGGAGGCCCAGTGGATCAGAATTGCAATAATACTGTCACAAGGAAGAGGCTATACACACAACATATTTAATGGCACAAGGTGTATAGAGGTGCCACAGTCCGAGCATGTGCCACTGTGTCAACATTGTCATATAATGACACTGCCACCAATGAGAGTACCTGCAACGCAAAGTACAAATGTAGCACTTACGTGTAGCCGCCGAAAACTTCTCCTGCTTGGGTGTCCTCTTCTTGCGATCAGCAAGCTGTGCTGCTGACTCCGAGATGCCCATTTTCCCAGCCACTGTGAACTGGGAAGCATCAGACTCCTGGACACGTTGTCGCCAAGACTCAGAGGAGGACTCAAGCCAGCTTTTGCGATCCCCAATCGATGGCGATTTCTGCACCTCAATGATTTTCTGGAAGAAGGCAAAGATACGAATGCTCTTGAGCTTATTAACTCTCTTGCCTTCCAAGTCACACAACATCTGCAGTGTTAACGAAGTATACTTAAGATGTGTAGTCATCTTGTTGCAACTGCACTGCTTGAAAGTTTTATTATAGGGAACTAAGGCCTTATCAGCGCCCTCACATTTCTCAAGGGCTGAAAATAAATTGTGCTTTTAGTGGCTTTTCTTTCTGCAACGGCTGTATACAGGAGGGTAGTTTGACATGCTCTGCAAATTCATCAAGAAAAGCAACCCTCTGAAACAATGGCAGACTATTTTAACTTCCAACAGAGGCCCTGCCACATCACAGCAAAAGGTAACTTACTGTTAGCACTCCAAAAGTACCTGGATTAACCATTTGCATACTTCTATTATAAGCAAAAAGAAAAAAACCCTGCAATGTTTTATAATATGTTTCAATTACCAAGCTGCTTACATAGGTTTCGAGTCAAGTTCTTGTTTACATGACTCTTGTTTACATGACGCTGTGAACTATGCAAGCACAACTTTCTCTAACACGTGGAAAAATTTAGCGAGAAGAAAATTCGTTAAATGAAGTCATTTGCACATTAGGCTTTTGGGAGCACTTGAGCAAAGTCACAGCCTTGGATACAGGCGCGTAGCCGGGCGGGGGGATCACTAGTGGCCCCAGCCCCCATCAGGAATTGGTTTTACCGAAAATAACTGCTGAAAAATAGAAGCTTTCGTCTAATACTTGAGGCAAGTGGGGCCCCCCAGCATTGATCTACATTGACTGCAAGAACAGCTGTTCAATACTCAAGAATTATCTGAAAAAGTATTCAAATGATATTCGAATCAGTCTCAAACATCACTATTCACACACACCTAAAGGTTTGCCGAGTAAACTAAACTATGCAACATTGAAAGGAGGGCACAGAGTCCTTCATTCCTTGCGTGATGTGTCACAATGAGAACATGGGTGCTGACAAAAGAAAGCTTAAGCATCATGGCCCACATCAAGCATTTAGAATTGACGTACCGCATCTTTTCGAAGAACTGACACCGGCGATGAAGCACCGATATCTGATGCAGTTACATCATGCTTGCTTTTCTCCACTCGTTTCTGCCAGTCTTCACCACTCTTTCTCAGAGCCTCTAATCTGCAAGATTAATGCAGGGCATGTATAATGCTGTGCTATTCTGTTAAAACACCTATATACCTTCCAAAATAAACAAGACTATTCCAAATAAAAAGTTTCAGTACTTATAATTCTCAAAAATACACAAACGATATGCCACGCAATGTATACATAAGCATAAGCACACGTATTTGGAGTAGTCCTTAAATCAGTTCATTAAAACCCTTGGAGGTTACAACACATCACACGTTGTACAACACTAGGAAGCCCGAGACTTGCAGACTGGGAACAATGTAATCCAGAGCCTTTAGAAGTGTTCAGGTGAGGAGGTGGAAAAGAAGGGGGCTAAACATTTGTAAAACCGCAAGTTTTACTTGGTTTTTCTCAAGTGTGCAAGTTCGTTCCTCAATAGCCATTTGTCAATGCATATGATAAATTGGCTAGGATACTGTGACTGTGTTGTATAAGTGTAGCAGAAGCTGAATTACTGAGAAAAGAGGCGCTAGGCTTCTGTGCTTCAGATAATCATGGGATGAGACAGGAGGGTTAGGTGTTCTGAGGCCCCTCCTGTAGCTCCCACCCTCCTCTGTGGCCCTTGGCATACGCTAACTTCTTTAAATTAGCCCTTTGCTTCAAAAAGAGTGAAGAAGCAATGCGAGGAAAGAATCAAACTAATGCAATGTTGCGTGAAGCAAGCATGAACACAAGGAAGTACACAATACGCAATGTAATCAATGCCAATAAAGAAATGGAGAACGGAAGAAGATGCTCAGTGTCACACGCCTTTTATTCAAGCAATGACATGGTCAGAGTACTCGCTCTTTTGCGTTATTCAAAGCTTCAATAATTGATTTTCCGAAGTTACATACAACTGTTATTAGTCACGTTGAAAACAACTTTCAGCTTTCACTATAAGAAACACACCTAACAGCACCACAATATCACTTGAGAATGCAGATCCACAGATGTAATAAATTCATAGTAATGTGAGAAGGAACAATGCCTAAACATCCTGATAAGTAAGCTCTTGTGAGACAAACGAACTGTTAAAGTGTCACACTCAATGTTTAACATTTCATTTCACGTTTTTGAAGGTATTATAGCCAGTCATCTTAATGGCAAGGCAAGACAACCCAGCACGGATACACCTCATGAAGCTTACTCGTGGCTAAAGTAAAGAGCCTTATCCTCGCTTCCGCTTCTTAACAGCAAGCAGGACAACCTGCATGTTTGCTTGAAGCTGACCAAAGCACATGATAAGATAAGCTGCAGGCCACTTAAGAACAGAACCTGCTTTGCTGCATTAAGCAACACCACCTTCTGCAAACCCTGATAAGACTTGTCCAGAGCACGGCTGTTGTGTGTCTGCAGCACCTATCAGTTCACGGCACAAAATCGCACCAGGTCGCTCAGCTTGTGCAACCTGCCTTAACAGTGCCTTTCTACAGGCGCCTTCAGTTCGAGAAAAGAAGTTTGCAGGCAACATTTAACACTACGTTATGAGCATTCCACCCTTTACTTGAAACAATGCATGATACAACCACTTACATAGATGTCCTCTGCAGGTTCTGCGTGCACCAGTTGTGCACTCCAAGATTCTTCCAATTACACCTGAGTGAAAAGTCTTTTGCATAACATCTTTGAAAATAGTAGGTAGTTAGGCGTTTATTATTGTAAGCTTTCACTAAGTGGGTTCAGTTTGTTTTTCCCAGTATTTTGCTTAACACATGTTTTTCAATTGATTTGAAAGTATGTGCAGTTGAACATGATAAAAACAATTAAGAACATGTGCTTTCTCTTAGTGATCAGTTACAGTTTGTGCTCTTATATGCAGTGTTCCTGTAGGAAGTGTGCACAGTACATATTCAATGAACTAAATAAAACTCACTGAAATATTGAAGATTCTTAATCTTTAGGGTCCACAGCTGGTCTGTGGAACAGTGCGTTCACACAAGACCAGTCGTAAAATATCACTGGCCATGGCACAAGACTGGCTCATCATCGAACATAAAGCACACAATGCTGCCACTGCAAGTGCACTGAGAAGCAGAATATGAAGGGAAAAGAGAAGGTGGTGTTTGTCCCATCAACGTAAGAGTACTCCTTTGACACCAAAAGTTGTGAGCACATAGCACTTGCAAATGCAAATGCTCACTGGCGCTCACCTTCTGAAGGCATGGTAACTGACAGTTGAATTTCTTCTGTCATGGAGAAATTTGTAAAACACTCTCCACATTGTACCTTACAACTTACAAGTGACCAATGTAAAATTTGGAATGGGGCATGGTGAGGGCCCCATTAAGCCTTGTGTTCAACTCATCTGAATATCTCACCTCTGTGCAATACCTCCACCACAAGTTGTTTTCTCATCTTGTGTGATCGGCTGTGTGCGGTTGGTCTCGCGTGCATAGAGGCCTCGTGTGGTCACTTCCTTTAGCCCATTGTCACTGGCTGCAGCATAGGAAGAGCGCAGCCGAGCCTCAGAT
Source organism: Hyalomma asiaticum (assembly GCA_013339685.2). NCBI lineage: Eukaryota > Metazoa > Arthropoda > Arachnida > Ixodida > Ixodidae > Hyalomma > Hyalomma asiaticum. The sequence goes on from CM023482.1 coordinate 85,601,333, forward strand.
GAAAGGACTTCATGAGTACTCCTCCTGCGCAGAAAACCAGAAGTCCGGTTGACGATACTGCAATGGTCATGATGAACTAGTTATTCTAGGCTTAAGAAGAGCTTCAAACAACAAAAAGGCTGGTTGTAGGGTTTAAAACAATTGCAAGCTTTTCATAGAGGGGTGCAGAGGTATGTTAGCGCATCTCAGACAAGTCATGCGTTGGTTATCTCCCTGCGAGTGACTTGGCTATTCATGCCTTGGTATTTTAAAGCTGCTGCAATAGAAAAGAACTGAAAAGCTGTACAAGTACAATATGCTCTGACAAAGCATAACATTGATTAACCGACAATGGAAATTGTGTCAATGAGTATAAAATGCTGGAACACAGAAAGAAATGCCATGGTAATATTTTAGTGACAGTTTCCCAAGAATGCATACCTTTCATAAATGCATTGCTAAAGTTGGTATTGATTATGAACAATTAGGAAAATATCCTTGGAATATTAAAGTGCTATTTGCAAGGGTAACTCAAGTTTGGCTGAACACATGCACTCTCCCATGCCACAATCCATGCATTAAACTTGAAAATGTGAAATTCCACATTTTCTTTAATAAGCCAAACAATGTTTTCAGCATCAATTGACCAGCATAACGTTTTCAAACGCCCCCGCCATCGAGCGATCGAATGGGAGGTCGCTGATTGGCCCCGACCCAAGTGACGTGCGCGTAATTTTCAAAACCTAGCTGCGAACAACGTGCTTCTACAACGTACTCCTTCGTTTCAGCCAACGGTATCATCGCGGCATCTGGCGGCGTCACACGAGTCGCCGGCGCTCTATTACAGAGGGCTAGCACTGCCGAGGCGGGCGACCTCAGTGAGGATATCGGGGCGCTATGTCACTACGGGAGGCTCGGCAGAGCGGCTGACGCGGGAGGCGCTGTCGTCGCTAGCGCGCACTCCCTGGCAGATCGAGTTGAGGAGGAACAGCAGTGGTAAGGAGGAAGGCGACAGAAATAAGCCCATAGCTGCCTTAGCGCATTGTGCTTCGTTTTATTTATGGTGTGAATGATTTCGCAATTGTGTTGCCTAATCAGTGACGCAATGTCAAAAAAACGTTTCAGGGACCCTTTAAATGATCAGCAATAACCAATGATCAAAAATGACAGTGAGCGTAAGGGTTCTAGCAAGTGTCAGAAGAAGAGTGCAAATACAACATGCAGCCCCATGGCAGGAGCTAAGCTTTGATAATTCTTAGACATAGCTTACGCATTACAAGGGAAGCTGCAGCAGAATATGCACGCATGTATGCATTTAGCTTTAATTTCATTTTTTTTTTCTTACATGCTGCTTTTGTTTGCAGCGTAACCACATGGAATCCAGATAACTCCAAGGGTTTTACATGACCCAAAATGTCAATACGACACACAACATAGTGGTGACTCCAGAGTAATTTACGACACCTGGGCTTTTACTGTCTTGTTAATACAGAAAGCAATAGCCCAGTCAGGGTGGGCTACGAAACATCCTCATCAAAACAGTAAAAAGGGATTGTAAAAGGTGCAGGTATAGCTCAGAAATCATGCAAATGGAGTTGAATAGAATGGTGCTTTCCACAAGGTGAAAAGCAAAATGCTGTAACGGTAGAATCCCCAACCATAATGCAGTATAGCAGATATCAAAGACCTCTGAACAACAAGGTACAGCAAAAGAGCAAGTTGAATTCCACATTCTCAAACAGTTAATCTTTAGTTTTATGAACAAGTTGAATTCCACATTCTTAAACGGTCAATTTTTAGTATTATATATGTTAGGTTGGAAAGGTTTTTTTTTTTTTTTTTTTTTTTTTACATAGGAGGCAAACCAAGCATCACACAGTGTGATGTTTGCCATGCTTGGTCGCCAACAGATACTTGGATGTAGTGAACCATGAACACACTGTTCCTAACGGCAGCTGTGCATGCCGCCACAGAGCCACCATGTCATACAGAAAGCTTAAACAAGGAGAATATACACAATTCGCTTTACACGTCTTAATTCACTTTTCAGTGCCACCATACACTTGGCCACACACACTAATACACACCACACCACCCCACTTCTTTCTTCTGCCCTTGGCCCGGCCCCCCCCCCCCCCCCCTTCTCCTCTCGGCATCCACACCGTCCACACCCCGGCATCAGACAACCACGGGGCGTCCAGTAAACGCAACCGAAGGTGCGCCCCGCGGACACCATTGGTGAAGGCATCTGTCGTAACGCACCTCCAGCACCTTCCAGGATGCGGCACACGCAACTGGCCACCAGAATGTCATTGCAAGCATAGAAAGAGCCGCGAAGTCATCGTGGAGCGGAACGAGCCATCGACGCGGCAAGCATGCCCATCCCAAACGGCTGTGAGCGCGCGCGCGCCCTGATCGTCCGAGAGACCCATTCGCGACGATTACCTCGAAACGCTCCATCGCACGTAGTGCGCTTCGTGGCGGTGAACGACATGCCGGCTTGTCGGCCGCATCCGTCCGCTGTTGCTGCGTTGCTGCTGCATCGGCTGCCGAGACGATGCAGACCGATGACGCAAGATCGCGGTGGAGAGCGCCGCGTTGCAGAGTAATACGTGGGGGCTCTGTTTTCTGCTGTCTTGTTCTTTTTTTTGTTATGTTGGTTTCTATTGCCGGTAGTATAGTACGCATATTTCGGGCGCATTTGCCCTCGGGATTTTCCCCCCCACCAGCGAGCCTCACATGTAGCCGTGGGCAGCGTGGGCGACGCTTGTTACGAGCGCGTCCTTGCCGCGGTGTGAGCGCGAGCAGCGCTTTTTCTGGACTTCGACTCAGAGCGCGCGAACGCATACGCAGAGCCTCAAGGACGTCGAAAGTTTACACAAAGGGTAGCAGAGGGTGAAGCCATCTCGTGCGAGAAGATACCTGTCTAGACTGGATTGCGAAACAGGCGGGGTATACAAAATTGCTATGTATCATCTGAACGCGACATTCCCGCTCGAAGTATTCGGTATTTTAGGCAATTTCGGAGGTGCGAGTGGCTAAAACGATATATATATATCAGTTGAAATAGAAGTGCATCGTTTAAAATATTCGCTTACTGCGCACTTCCGCAATATCTTTTTTTGAAAGTCAGTTTTAAATGAGACCAGCGATGTCAGAGTATACAACAGGTGAGCTAACCAAGGAAGATTACTTGTGCGCAGCATATGCACGTGCGTCCGAGTGCTACCCGAAGCAAGGTCTTTTCCGCGTGCACACTGCATAAAAACCCGGTAAAAAAGGAAAGAAAACGCTGGTATAAGGTGTCCTGCGATTGCATCCATGAAGCGCTTTCTTTTTTTTCCTTTTTCCTGCTCAAGGTATGCACTGGCGCCTATTACAGGGGCATTACAACGGAGGGGCAATTAAAAATTAAATGAGTCAGAACAGTAAATACCGGCTCTAACGTGGCCTACCTTCCCATGTTCTCACACTTAAATAAAAAAGGCAGTAAAAACCAGTTTCTCTCTCTCTCTCTCTCTCTCTTAACGAACGTTTTACCACCAAAGCGCAGCCACGTCATATATCGTCTCCGGGCGCACAACGGAACTCTCTTTTCCGACTAGTCTCGGACGGCTTTATCTTGGACTGACTGGAGACGGCATTACGCGTCAGTGCGCGCCGCGTTGGAGGATTAGTATGCTACAAGAGCGTTTGTTATATAGTTAAATCTGTTCACGATCCTTCCGCCGTGCGAGACCGCTGACGCGAATAGCAAGTATCCCTATATCGTATGAGATCCGAAGAGCCAACGCATAACCAGCGGCCAACAGGAGCTATACAATGAATTACACGTTCATAGTAAGGAGACCTCAGCGAAGTCGCCGATGCCTCTCTCTATCGATATATTAAGAGGAAGCCAGATGGCCTGGACATTACTGTATTTCTGCATAAAGAAAAAACAAAGCACTAGTTATACCAAACGGCGCCATAGAATGCAGGGGACAAGACCATCACAGTAAGGCGTCAGTCGTGCGATCACCTCTCGTCTCCGTGTTCTCTGGCGCCATTTTCTGATCATAAATGAACTAACTCATACCAACAATAGTAAATTTCGAGCCCCTTCCCCCGATATAAAACTGTATACGCCCCTGTCCGCCTACGACACGGAATCGCTACCGTGTCCGCAAGATCCAAGCTTTCCTTCGGAACCCAACACAACCCAGCGCGCGCCTCGTCAAAGCAGCAGTCGTAGTAGTGATGGCACGTGCAGCAGCCTAACCAAATGTGACTCCCATCAAACGAGAACCATTGTTCTCTGACGGAGAGAGAGCCCAGCAGCGCAGGACAAGCCGCTGCTCTGTCCACTATCAGCATTCCGCTGCCCTCTTCGGGTACGCGTTTACTTTTTGTTGCCGTTCTCTCGCATGAGGCCGTCCAGGACCTCTCTGACCCTGAGGAACCGCAGAGCGAGCGGCCGGTGGTGGTGGTTCGCGTCAGAGCTCGTTAGGCACGCTTCTTGCGCAACACCACGTATACGTGCAAGGAGGCCCAGGTGACTTTCACACTCGCGCCCACCGTGTACAAGCTGCAATTGGCGCCGCGTGGTCGTGACCTTTTTCCGAGCGAGCTGCTTAGGAATGCGAGTGGACGTCAGACAGCGCGATCCTCACCGCCGCAATAAATCACGTCGTACCCCACAATGACCTGGAATGGCGCACCAAACAAGCGCACGGCAACAGTACGCGGTGGTGCAAGTAACTCAGCGATGGGATCGAATCGGCACTAGCGAATCGTAAGTACGCCTTGTTGAAGAACACAACTGCAAATTACTTTGGCGTATGGAATGGACCGGCTAATGGGCAGTGGGAATAAGCACATCGTCTGAATCCCATCGAGTCCTGCATTTAATCGACCAATTTGGCTTATGAATTTAACAGTTTGATCACACACTTTGAAGTTGTGAGCCAAATCAGCGACGACAAGTACACACACGACTACGATTCAGGTCAGTTTAGGACTCTGGCCACCGGATGCGCTGTAACGTTTTAGTCGACTGCTCTGCTGCTCTGTTCGGCCGACTATACTGCCCATTCGGCCTAATAGTTGCAAGCACAATGCTTACGTCTTGCCGATATGCTCTTCCGGCTATACACAACCAGCAAAAGTTACTTGGCACATAGGATACGCACGAATTCGCACGAAACCTGCAGAAAAGTGTGTACTCTTCACCAATGTCGCACAAACAGGAGCGTACTATAGCATATCCTCAGTCGCCGAGTGGTTAGAGGAAGGAGAAAATAGCTAGTCTGCCGCACACGGACTGGCACTTCAATACGTGCGAATGAATATCTTCCGCGAGTTGGAAACCCGGTAGCATCACTACCGGCGCGTAGAATCACCAGTAAGGCCACGTTTCTCACATTTGCAGCGCAGCCCTTACCTGCAGGAAACCAGGGCGCAGCGATTGCACAACTGCGTGCGCGGTCACATGAGATCTCCTGAGGGATGCCAACACTTTCGCTGCTTCCGCAAAGACCGCTGCGGAACCTCGCCCCCGTCCGCCCATTATGCAGGAGCGAGGCCAAGCCAGCCGAGCGTCGTGATCGCGCATCCCTTATATACAGCGGCTGTGCTACAAGCGTATATAAATGTGCATATTGCATGCGCACCCGCATGTGGACTGCCGTCGCCGCCTTCGTGAGTACGCACGAAGTCATTAAAAGGCGTGCGAGTGACCCGCGGCGTTAATCTACGCCTCGCCAATTGCGTAACCACAGGAACTAAGTTCATTACGGAAGGTCACGTGGGAGGCTGTCCGAGCGTATACAGCTACCTACACGTGCGTACATGTGGTACGACACCGCACGATGAAGAAATATAGCTCATGTAGATTTCAGTCGCCGCGCACGCGGCTTGGCTCCACTGCGCTGCTGCAGTGACGACCAACAGCTCGAGCGCTTGGACATGCGCACATCTTTGTATATGCTGAAACGTAAGATTCGTCTAACCCATCTACCCGGTCTGATAATTATCCTAAAGAAAAAACTAACAACGAAGCATTGCAAGCTGGGAACTAGCTACGTTACTGTCCCATTACTCTCTTCACCGATGCGGCCTGAAGTAAAATAGACAGTTCAGTGGATGAATTAAAGGGAGAGAGTAAAAGGAAACGGACTATCACATCTCTTTCGAAAACGTATATGCTGCTAACTCGTTCATGCACCAGTAGTGACCCATCCCTGTCCTATCGCGGGCAAGTACAGGGCGATTACGAAAGAAAAGACAATGAACCCGTATACAGAACGATACGGCAAGAAACTTTCCTTGATGTTCCCAGCCAAGTTCTCACTTACGCTGCTGCCCGTGTATGAAAAGCTTGTCGACAGCAACGTTACGACCAAGCCCCGCCCTCCACCGAACAACAAGGAAACGGCTTGGCATCGAGTACGTGACCTGAGCGCAACTGTATACAAGTACAGCCAGGGATCGTGTCACATCCTCGAAAACGCATTAAGGTCATCCGCCACATTAGCAGCGCGTGCACGCACACGTGGCCACACTGTCCGCCAGTGGACAAAGAAAGCCGCCAAAGCTGTCCGGCCCGAGCGCCATCAGGCCAGAAGGGACACAAGCACACGACCACTACATATGGGACACTCTCCCTGTTACTGCATGCATTAAATTTCCACCGCATGCATGCACTCTCAAAAACGCAATTTGACCCGCGCGAGGTTCCCATACTGCATCCAAGAATGGCTGCGGTTTTGTGCCAACGCCGTGGTACGTCCTTCTGGCATACAGGTGGAACCACTGAAGCTGCGCTGCGCTTCGTAGCGAAGGTTCAAATTGGGTACTTCCACCCCCCATGTCTCCCTCACACGCCTCTATAACCTTCCCTAAAACACACACACACACACACAACCAGCAATCTCATCTCGGGCCTACGCACATTTCCTCTTTTCTTCCTCTGGATGATACAAACGCGAGACAAGAATCTATAGGACCAGAATAACGGAGCGAGAGTTGCGTGTTGCACGCACACACGCACGTGGCGATATGTAGGACGATACTTCCAGGGAAGGCGGCGCGGCCCTATCAACGAAACGAGGCTGGCGTCAGCGAAAAGGAACCACGAAACACACCAGCGGCCCGGGAGAGGAACTCTTCTTTTTCGGCCGACCGACCCGGTCCCGCTGCAGCGTCGAGGTCGCACCCGCAGAGGTCAGCCAAAGGGTCAACACGCACAGAGGCTGTGCGGACCGGTTTCCTATATGGGCGGTGCTCCACGCAAACGGATCCGCAATCAGACAGCGCGCGCGACGTGAACGGAACGGTCCGCGGCATTATGCGATGCGCCCTCGAGTGTCTTCGACGAGGAAGAGGGTTCGCGACCGTCGAGGAAAATAACGGTGCATTCGAGAGCGCGCGCCTCGAGCAGGACTGATCATAGCCATTGGTCAGCAGGATATACGCCTATCCTCGTATACTGATCGCAGACCGCAGGCTGACCACGGAAAGTAGATGACACTCCGACGAGGATTACGTTGAACTTCAGACAAAGAAATTGATACGGACACAGCGCCAATCATTCATTTTTGTGGCCCGTTTTTTCATGCCACAAAACTTCGAGCTCGCCGTTCTTTGCACCGTCCCATGCATTTAGTTCTGCATACAAAGAAGAATGCTACCCTACTAAAAAAAAAAAAAAAAAAAAAGGGGGGGGGGGGGGCACCTAAAAGGCAAATCACAAGAAATGAGTCTCGATATGCGACGAAGCTCGGACCAGCTCATGGAGGAAAGCGGACACTGACCTCGAGGTCGGGCCGCGCGCACAGGTCGACAATAACCGATCGTTTAACGACCGACACAGCAACGCTGTTGGCTGCTAGTTGTTGCAAGAATGAGAGTGAGATTGTGCAGATATGCGAACTAATAATGACCGGTTGTTAGAAAAAAAAATATTGTCAAGGCAACGCCGAGTAAAACCTGGCACCACCGATGACCACTCGTCCGACGACAAGGGCGACGACAGCACCACACACGATGACCGCGCATACACCTGGGCAGACACGGGACTATAGGTTCTATAGTTCGGGACAAGCGGTTTTCTAGGCGCGCGTAAGTTAATGTGGTGAACGCTACGATGAACACGCGAGAGAAAAGAGGATATCGCGGCACGGTTCCTATTTAGCTGGGCTCTGATCCGCGCATGAATAGCCCGTGGCTCCAGTATCGGTAGGCACCCAAAATCGCTTGAACAGCGCACGTGGCCTGCTCCGTACCGAGATTAAAGGAAGTTGAGACAGCAATAGATAGATAAATGCAGGTGAAAGTGCGATGGCAAATAAGAGGTAGTGTACACATGTCTTAAGCGCGGAAGTGCGCTATGCAGGACGAGCACGAGTCTTCACTGCGGCGTTATCTCTACAGACATGCACAGAAGCATCTATATAGGGAGATGACCTGAACACCAAGCTGTCCAGATATGGCAAACTGAGCCTGCGCCGCAGCAGAACAAACCCTCAATAATTATATAAGGCGAAGCCAAAGAAAAATTCCCTCCACAAGGAGAGCTTTCAGTATATACATGTTTCGTCACTACGCGAAAAGTGTACTGAATGACATATGAAGTGATTAAACTCCGACAATCACATACCTCAATAGTAAGAGGTACGTAGCTGGCGTGCATATATAAATATTTTTAACAGCTGCATATCATTGTGCAGCTTTCACAGCGTTGCCTGTTGTCGTAGTGTATGAAACGGAAACAAAGCAGCGGGCCCTATAAAGCCCATGTATACGGTACTCACGGATTGAAATGGGAATAGTTAGGGCTACGTAATGCAGATACTTTTGCTCGTACAATCTAGAATTCGCGTAGAACCGGTGTAAAAGTGGTTCGTACACTCGCACGAGAAAGAACACTACCTTCACAGGTCAGATTCGCAGCTGCATGACGCGGTTACAGCGAGCAATTGCACATTTTAGTCGATTTAACTGAATGTTTACATGTCCCATTTCATTCCGTGAGCACTGTACATATACACACGCCACGCGAAAGCGCTAAGGTCAATAGTCTATCCGCACGACGCGACGCGCGCAACTGCCCCGTAGCAGCAGCGGCAGCAAGACGTGTCATCCAGCTAGCGGGCGATTGTTCGCGGACAAAGAGAAAAAGACCAGAGCCGCCGCAGCCAGGCACGAAAACGTCGTGGTCTGCCGGCGCCTGCTGTTTAGAATGCAGCGCGCAGCGCCGTTATAACGGCACCGATTCACCGGCATATACACGCTTGCTCTCCAGAGCATGAAGCTATATGGACTGAGTTAAGGTCACGGACACACTACACTGTCCATAGCGCGGCAGAAAGGACCAGCAACACAAAGACTTCAACGACGACGACCAGCTATACACAGGGACGACTTCGTACACCACACATCTACACAGCTCGCCGTCCACAAACCGAGAGTCCGCAGCGTGCGAATCTGCAGCATCTCGGCGGACATTCATTGCTCTTTTTTGCACCTCTTTATTTTCCGTACCTTCGCGTACAAACGCGTTTACGAAGAATGGCGGCCTATCAACGAGCAGATCTCACGAGAGCTGGAGGAAGGCTCTGGAAACGAGTGAGAGGGATGCCTTGATGAAAAGCGAGATGCAAAGCCCCCATCTTTTCTTGCTGCTTAATTGTGGGAACCCGCGCGTCCCTCCCCGTACAAGGCCGCAAAATTTGCTTCCCAGCAAAAGAATGTACGAGCATCGTCACGCACTACGGGACGATGAATGGAGGAAAGTACAGAAGCCGCCGCAGTACAAACGGTAATAGAAGAAAGAACCCACAGAGTCCAAATGCGTGTGTACGCGCCTCCAGATGAAGAAGGAATAAAAAGAAAAACCAAAAAAATCGTCGTCGCGGTGGGATATGTAGTGCGGCAAAATACAGCGGCGAGATAACCTCCTCGCCCGAAGCGTGCTCTTTTCTTTTGCCCAAACCAGGTTTCAGGGCCAAGGCGCTCGACATCAGTGTACCGATATCCCCGAGAAAGAAGGAAAGGAACCACCCATGTTCTTTTATTTTTTCTCTCGTAGAGGAAGCAGCCACCCGTGACGGTTCCTGCGGAGCAATAGATTCCAACGGAGAAAAAGAAAACACATCTCGAGACTAAAAAGAAACGAGAGACCAGAAAAAAAAAAAAAACGATAGCAATTTCCTAGTTTCATTCTTTTCTTGCTCTGAGGGACCATATATACGTACCGGCGCTCAAGAGAGCAGCACAGCACAGCAGCAGCAACACAATAGTATAGCGGGCGGAGTGGACACGACAGCGGGGTGACGTGCACGGAACGTATACAGGTGCGAATGGGAGCGACAAACTGGCCATTGTTGCAGGGCGGACCGTCCACTCTGCTCTCGGCCGAATAAGGCCCGTGTTTACTACGAACGCCTCGAGAGATTACGAGGACACACTCGAAGCAGCCCAGTGCGCCGAATACACGACTGCCCCACCACCGTAGCCCGCGCACACGAGAAAAAGATAGCGAGCTTGATGATGGCAGGGCTTACGCGAACGGGTGGAATAGGCGACAGTATTATCTTGTACGGGACAATACGGAGGCTTATATAGTAAAAAGGGGGGATGCACTGAGGCGTGCTGAGGCCAGGGAGAAAAGAAAAGAAAGAATACGTGTCCATGCAAATCGCGCGAGGACGCCGTGCTTGAACGAGCGCGCCTCGGGGGTCAATGTCCGGAGGAACGCAAGAAGGAAAAAAAAAAAAAAAATCGGCCACTGGCAAAACAGCGGGCTTCTAAAACGTACAGACGCTCCGCGAGTAGCGACTCGCGCTTAAAAGCTTTGGGGTTTCCGGTAACAGTTGCAGGAGAACGCGCATAAATCTCGAAACGTAAACACCGATACGCCAAAGGACCTGCTTCATACAGCGTAAGCATGCAGTTCGGAACTGCGGACAGGCTGTGTGGAGACCGACGTATACAAACAAGTACACATTAAGAAAGCAAGCGGCATGCATACACGATATATATTTCAGGTATCCACCAGCTGGGCAGTCTCATAGTTAGTTCCTCATACACGGAATGGGCTGCCGACAAAACAAAATACGAGCATACCCAAGTTATATGGTGGCACTGTATTTCCTTCCGGCACGAAATAGACAAGGTGAGGGAGAGAGAGGGGGCGATACATGCAAAGTGTAGACGCATTTGCGCTGTCGAAAGCGCTGCGGAAAGACGTCAAGCCAGCCGCTGAAAGTGGCGTGTGGGCGAAGGCCGTTGAGCTCGTCGTTATAATGGCTGAAGCGAAGGTGTTTGTTCCGCAGGGGCCGACACATCCACCTCCGTGAAACGCAAAAAGCCCACGCATATATAAGCAAGCACCGCTCGACCGGAGAGCGAAACCTTCTGGCCCCCGTTAAGTGCTCGTGAAGCCGTACGTGCATTTGTTTTCGTCCTTATGTTTTGCCCCAATCAAGCTGTGCAGAAAGACATGGCCGACGACACACACAACGCGCTGGTACGACCAAGCCAATCAACCACGTGCCGGTTGACCGCAATGTTCCGCGATGACCTTATAGGACGACCTGACCGCGGGAAAGCTGTACAATCTGTCACGGTATATAGTACTGCAGCATAGTGCCTCGATAACTCTGGTAGTAAGCTGGTAACGATTAGTATCGGCACTGCTCTGGGCCTCTGTAGGCAATAAACTCTGAGCAACCGAAACCAGCGGCCAGTGACCGTCATTACCAAATCAACAACAGGCAAACGCCTGCCTCCGGCGGCCATAGCAAGTTTGCACCGAAAGTTCGATTGCAGGAGGCAAAGGGCAGGGGTATAGTTGCAGGTCGGGACGTGGCGACCTTTCGCATCTCCCTCTTATCAAAGCTTTTCTTTGCACGAGGTACGCACGTGCCAGTGAACGCATGAGCACCACCACACACGCAAGCACGCACTCGTGTGGGAGAGAAGACCGCTATGGCGAGGCGCAATATATTATGTGCACAAGCGAAAAGGCGGCGAGTGGATGATTACGATCTTGACCGGGGCATGACCCCCAACACATTGCACAGGCGTACGCAGACGGTGAGCCTGTGTTGAGCCTGTGTGTCTGCCGCGCCGATCTCATTAGCGAACCGACAAACTGCGAAAATGAATCAACTCTCGCCTTACGCATCTTTCTTTTTTTTCTCTCTCCTATATGCGCTTTTGATGATTGCGGCAGTCAGTGAACGCGGCATAGTGGGCAGGGCGGAGGTCGCAGTATACAAAAGCAAGCAGGTCGGAATGCTTCAAACGGGATGTCGGATAAACTATATGGCGGGGCCGTTAAATGCGCACAAGCCGCACCACCGGAGATTGCGTTGATAACCGAGTCAGACACCCTCTTCGGCAAGCGGTTCGTGCGGGCGCGCCAGAGAATGAACTGTGGAGTATTAAAATGCGACGGACTGCCGGTCACTGACTCCCTATTTCTCGCCCTATACTATTTCGAATTGCAAGTGCATGTATGTATGACTAAATGGAAGCGCAGGACAGGAAAGGGTGGAGAGCATTGGGAGAGGCCTTCGTCCTGCAGTGGACATAAGATATAGGCTGATGAATGACTGCACCATCCTCGATACACTGTAGCCAGAGGGTGTACACATTCTTATTCAAAGCACGCGCGAAATTAACATCCTTCGTCAGAGAGCGCATTATATATAGCGAGCGACATGGACATTAAAAATGATTATTCGTGATTCGTGCGCTTTTGCAAATGCAGAGCGGTCGTTTCCTTCGATATAGGGGCCTCACTAAGACGATATATACACACAAACAAAGGGAAATTAAATGCAAGCAAGCAGCGGGAACGCCTGAACAAAGCTATTCCCCTTCTTTTTACTTTCTCATTAAGAAATTGCGCACGCGACACATTTATTGCAGCGACAATATATGAGGATAGCATTGCTTCAGCGCGCAGCTCGACCATCTCATAATGCTCTTTCGGGGTAAGAATTCCAATAGCCCAGCATAAGCTCACATCGAATAAATGCTGTTTAAAATGGGTGATGCGGCGTTGTGCCAAAGCTTAATTCTCGTGAAGAAAAATTCCGCAGCCACGGTAACGCCCGAAACATGCTTACTGCAGGATGACAGTTCCTTTTTCCACGTACACTGTCACGGCTATTGTGGTGAAACTGTATTGGTTAGTGCACATCAAACACTACTGTTCTGCTTGTTCCTCCTGATTTGTTGATATCGAGTGTGCTGTATCGAACGAACAATGCGTTGTCATCGTAACGCATTGGAGTACTCACGGTCCAGTATTAGAAGAGCATGAGAAATAAAAAATATGGCCGCGTATCTGCGTGCTTCGCTGCAAATGTCGTCGAAAGCGTAGAACACAAAGCCTAGAACATTGGCACAATTTTTTTTTCTACAATGTAACCAGTCCTCTCCGATATATAGCGAACGGGATGCCGCCCTATATGTATTGCTCTGAAATTATAGTTGTTAACTTGAATGTGGGGCGATCATCTATTTATGAAAATGCCAGCACACTTTGCTTCAAAATGGAGTGCACAGCGGCTGCAATTTATAATAGCTGTCGGCAATTAAGCCATCTTTGCGACCTTCCTTTTTTCTTCTTTTTTCTCTTTTTGTGAACAGCAAGAATGCGTTCCCAAGCGCAGGCCAATTATAATTCTGCGGGACGCCATCCGCGCTCAAGAACTGCCGATCTATTTTCCTAGATGACACGGCGCCATATACTTCGAAAACTAAAATCAAGTAATAACCGACAAGCGCAAACTTATAATAGGGTGGCAATGAAACACACCAAAGCCTACGCAACAGGTTATACATTATAATGGTCTCGCGATAGCCACATGCCACAAGACGTACGGTAAGTATACACAGAGACCAAGGACAACCCATCGTCGAACAGAATGACTCATTCCATCGAGCACCGAACTCGGCACAGTTCGATCAAGCGCATTTAATATACACGTAGCAGGAAAATTGCGCAATCACGCAGTCACCAATCCCTTCTCGGAACTTTTTTCCCGATTGAAAAATGTACGCCTAAACCGTCGCTTCTGCGGCATGAGTGGCTGCGGGCAATGCTTCGCGTCGTGTAGATCTTTTTCTGAATAGCTAGTGTTTCATTCGACAAACTTCGGCCGACAAGGACTACGAGAAAATGAGGTCCCGAATGGAGACAGAGGGGGTGCTTAAAAAAAAAACAAAACAACGCTGCATTGTTCGGTCACGCCCTGCTAAACAGTGCCCAGATTACCGGGAAAAAGAAAGACGCGAAAAGCGGGTCTTCTCGGGGAAGAAGTTTTTCGTTTCTAACGAGAAGCGAAGTCAAGCGGCCCGCAGCGGCGGTCCATTAGCGACGCGTGCGAGCGCAGAGACGCACTTGCGACGAGTTCGTGGCCCGATCGATTGTACTATACGACGAGGAACCAAGCGTGCAAAGTAAGCGCCTCGACCATCGACAACGGCGGTTCCGCGAACCAGATTTTGTTGTTTTGTCTTTTGGGCCGTTTGTTTTGCGACCGTTCGCACACAGTGTGATTATACGGCGTCGTAAAGGTTCTTTCCTAGAAAGGACATGTACATGGGGGTCACGATGAGCCTGTGTCCACCTCGCACGATTGCTGACAAGATGCAAGAAGACAAAGAAAGGGCGAATATGGGCGGCAAGACAGTTTCCGGTCATGTTCCACAAACCAACAGGTTTCGACGAACCGCGCGCGATGAAGGCTACAGCGCGAAATTTGCCGGAACAAAGAAAAATAGCATACATTGCAGCGTCGAAGGGAGGGGAGTATATAACAGCAAGGATAATTTATACGGTTTCTCGTAAATTTTGACAATGCGTAGTAGTAATGTGGCCTCGAATTTCCTCGTCCATCACAACTATTTGACCGCCGCAACCGTGATCGAACCCGCGTCATTCGGGTCAGCAGTCAAGCACCATAACCACTATACACTATCTCGGAGGCATATATGCCTCCGCGGTGGTCTACAGTGGTCTGTATAACATGGAAGCGTACGCTATAAATACGTTAAGGACTTTATAAACGTCCCAAGGGTGAATGATACCGGTCTCGGACTCGGGAAAGCAATGGTAGCAAACTTGCCCAACTTTTGCTGCCCATATAGTCAACTGTACAGGGGCACGACAGGCATACGTACACAAGGCATATTGTCGAACTTCTTTCAATACTTACGTGTAGCCACCGCGGCCAAAGATAGGCGTGCCAGTTCTAAAGAATTAACGAACAACGTTTACACTGTCACGCATCGAGTGGTCCAAGCTGCTTGACTCAGGTGGCACGTTACTCTATAGTGCATTGTCAACTGCACTCTGAGAACTGCTTTCACCTCTTGAAGGGTGCATTCACCGCGCAACAACAAGCATCGTCTGACGCGCTTGCGTTTTCTTTCCTGGAAACTCAGCACTTGCCTATCGAGTATGCTATATGCTGCGCCGATATATCGCGCAAGTCAATCGATACATGAAAATATCGGGCGCACAGCGTCAAACTAAGAAAATGCACTCACGATATGTTAAGATGATACTGTGTGGCTATTCTAACACCATGCCGCGGAAAAAAAAAAAATGAACGCCCCGAATGGTGTTAACTGACTTTATAGCGCGTATATATAGGTAAAAGAGCAGCAAGCATTGATTAAACGAAGTCTACCCACACATACTACGTCCTAAGCTGTATGCCCTCTTTTTCCCTCCCACAATACAGATAAGCAAACCAGGTACATCCTGCATGGTTAACCTCCTTGACTTTCCTTTGCATTCTCCTCTCTCTCTCTCGGAAAGACAGCAGCATCCGCGAAAGTATCGGGGAAGACAGCAAAGAAAGCTTTAATAAGACCTACCCGCAGAACATGCAGCACGGAAAACGACGCTGAAAGGAAAAGTTGACACGTACGAAAAAAGCACCGCCCAAGATCGCCAAGCAAGCGGGTGTGTGCCCCACGAGAACTGGCGGCGGCGGCGGCACAGTGACACCAGCGCAAAGAAAGTTTCCCCGATGGACAGTATCCTGTATCGGCGAAAGGCGGATCGATCCAGGTATATAGTATAACGCGCATACGCAATCAAGTGGTGCAACGGAGCGTTACGGCGCTAATCACGTGTCGCCCCCTCGCGAAACCAGGAACGCCGCCATAGGTTGCATTTTTCTTTTCCCTCGGACCCGCGCGTTCGCTTCTGGGAATGTATTTTCGGCAGGGGAAATTCGACTAAAGAGGTAAAAAGGCGCCGCGGGCGTATTTCGCTTTGCAACGGCGAAATTGTTGTCCTCGAGGAAGGCTCCATGACGGAACGGGGTCGTTGTACGTAGCAAAAACATCAATTACCGCACGCGAAAAAAAAAAAGCTAACTAAAAATGCAAACTTATTTACACATAGAGAAAACAAATATTAAGAAGGCGTGAGCGTATATTAAATCACAGTTGACAAAAAGAAAAAAAGATCAGGATGCATTGGAAGCGAAATATGGTAAATTCAGCTTGAACAGTTCACGCACCACCATTTTTAAATGACTCGCAGTTCTCGCATTTCCTCGGGCAGGCAGTTCACTGTAAATGCCCGTTTACGCAGATGTGAGCCGGGGGCGTCGCCAGAATTTTTTTTTCTATATCGGCGGGCCAGCGGGGGGGGGGGGGTCCCGCATTTATGTATGATGTTATTGCGTGCGCTTGCATGTGTGCGCATATATATGCAACTTGCAAAAGGTATCGCCCCAAAAAATTAAGACTAAATGAAACACTGGAGCGTACACCCTGACCCCCCCCCCAGTGACAACTAATCCACAAAATCAACGAAAACACATCCACTAGTTTTAATAATATAGGCGCGAGAAAATACGCCGAACGAACGCGTACATTGTGTACGCAACAGAGAAACGTACGACCGGAAGTACACCCAGACCATTCCGAGCACAGTAAATGCTGCAGTTTACGAATTGGGTAATAGTATAGGCATTATCACGTCAGGTGACCACTTTCTGAAGTGTGACCACTTCCTCGGCGGCAGCCCGCTTTCATAGGAGGAAATTAATACATGCACATACATGTTGCAAATTCTAAGAGGTGCCCTGGTAAACGGGCTTGCTATTTTCTACTTACGAACTACGAGATTCGTTGAGCTCCAAGTTGCCTAGATGTACTACTGGCGGTTTCCCGTAAATAAGGTATTTATTTCTTCTTTGTTTCCCTCCGCTCGTATGAATAAAGGATCACTTCGGCGTACATGCCTTTCACCAGACCGAGACCGCCGTTATGTGACAGCGTTCAACTACTTATTCTTGTCGGGCGATCTCTTGTGTGAACCGCAATTACTTACGTAATACCTACGAGTGTTTCGCTCGGCTCTTTTAGGGGCGAAGCTCCTTAGGGCGTGGGTCTGTACATCCCATGGTGTTCGTTGGTGATGTACGTAGCCACCTCTACTTTTATGAAAAAAAAAATTCCGAAAGTTGTGTCCTCTGCCTGCATTCGAACCCAGGCTCTCGGCGTGGCAGTCGAGCGTTGTACCACTGAGCTACGCCTGTGGTTGAAAAAATTATCGCTAAAAGACCTAAACAGGTATAATGTCTCCCGCGGAATCGCATTAACAAACGTAATGTTACGTCGAAAAATAGTAATACACCGCTACACGACGCGAAAATGGATTGTATAACGAGGTCGAGGCATCATTTGAAAGAACACAGAGCTGCGTGCTTTGTAGCTTTGAACCCATTACGGAGGCACTGGTAATTATGGCGTAGTGGGTACTTCCCTACTTGGCAAAATGATAAGTTATGGCGCAGGAGATACCTACCACTTCTACTTGCACTAGTTTCCTCAAGCGTTTAAAATGGCCTCTAAGAAAGTAGCTCCTCCTGCTTACGCTGTCACTGTCCTGCAGTTCCGCGCAGGCCTGGCTCTAGCACAGCATATCCCCCTTAAACGCGAGATCCCAGCGTACGAATACAGTGTTTCTCACGCCTTTACATGATGATCGACTGGGCGATTTACGCGAAAGATTCACGGTTTACCGATGATTCCCTCCGGAGCTTCACCCACTCATCATTCACTCCGTGGATATGCTGCGATTTTTTTAGCACATGACGGTGCGTTTATAAGGCAAACACTATTAGCGCTGATCGCATCCAACCGTCTGTGGACAATAGGATAAAAATATATCGCACATATATAAGGTACCCCAGTTCATCTCGCACACGTGCGCGAAGAACAGTGTGCGCGCTCTGTTAATCGATTCTCTCCTCGTGTGGCCAAACTATACGCACAAGACGGTACACTTGACTCGTTCCACTACGCGGAGCCAAAACGAGAATCAAATTACAACAGCAACACGATCGCGTCTGCCGGCCCTCACGACGCACACGAGATATTCGCGTCCAAAGCCGGCACACGCAATCACCGGACTCGCACGGAAGCTGATCGACAGAGACCCAAAAGAAACGACTGAGGCCACGCGCGCAGTAGCGATCTCCTTCGACCCGGTACGATTTGACCTTGAACGGAAAGCCACGGCCGACAGGGCCGTATCCGATGCTCCTTGTCCCTGCCCTCCGCACGACAGGGAGGAAGGAGCGCATGCTCACACGCAGCGGGGGTACAACACGCGGTACGTGCGCACGACAAAGCCCGCGCTCTGTCTGCCCAGGTGACAGGCGACCTGGGCCAAGCTCTCCCGAGCGGTGCTCGACAAGGCCCCGAACGAAGAAGCGCGGGACCACAGCCAGCCATTGTCCCGTTTCGCGATAACGGATCCGCGACATCGGTGGCGCGTAAACGTAAATCACCGCATCGCGGTAAGATATAGATGCGAACGCACGCTCATTATGGGGAAGAAATCTTAGTGGACTTGACGTCCCAGATCGGATGTAGTTTCGTGTATTATTTTCGTTCTTTCCTCTCTATGGAATTTCCTATCACGCGCCGTATATGGGTTACTAATCGCCCAATGTGTCATTCGGCAGGGTAACTGAAAAAGGTACGATGAAATTCGAGAGGCGCCGGCAGGAGCACGGCCCCTCGAATGGAAATATGGGGGTGTCCTGCTTTCTGTATCGTATTACGTAGTGGCCCTTCTGCATGTGTAGGGAAGCAGGCAAAACTGGCTACTGGGGCTTTTGCAACATTGATGTAATGATGAAAATTACTCTTCGTCTCGAAGGCCTGCCACAAGACGCGTGTAAAATATACTGCAAGTAATAATTTTTCGCCTTTAAGTGAAGGTGCTTGGGTATTTTTTTTTTTCGCTACATTTGGAGATTGACACACATAGCCAAAGATGGCGCCACCGGTATTTTTTTTTTTTCGCGACTCATGGGAAAGTTTAAAAAACGTATATTTCTTTTCACGGGATACAAGCATGCTCGTTTTCGTTAATGTAAGGTCTTATTTTCACCCCAACCAAACAACTTTGTCCGAGCGGTAAACAGCCCCTTTAACAAACTTTTGGTTAAGTAATTGAATGACGAGATGCGTCCGGGCTACACGGCGACTTAAACGCACACAAAGCGAGGCTGGCCAAGAAGCGCCGGAAGGTTGTCATCGACCTGCCCACTTGTAAGGTTTGGAGCTCGGGCAAGCTCATACGGATTCACGCAGAAGGCGTAACGCATACATACGTTTCGGAAAAAAAGGACTACAGGCAGAGACAAAGAACGCTGACCTCCATCTCGGTTCAGTCAGCACTCCCGTCCGTTTTCCTATGATGCGCGCATTGTAAACACGTAGACTGAAGCCCACGTGAAATGAGATCGGTGTAATAACTGTCTATGCGCCTAGCGTTGCACTTTGCTCCGAAACACGTTTTGAAACGCTGCTTCGAAAACAACGCTTTCAGAGCGAGCTTCTTTTCCCATATACAACTCAAAACAAAGCAGTCGTTATCGCTCTTCAGGCAGCACGCGTCAACATAGCACTGCTGCCAAACCTCCACGAGCACCAACAATGCACTCGCGTTGGCGAAGAGCTAGCTACACGCGCTCGCGAAGAACGGGGGACCGCGCGACCGTGTATCGCCCGCCGTGACACACGCTCGCGCAAGCGTTTAGCAGTGAAGTCGAAAACAATGTACAGGTGCACTTCACAGGTGCTTTTGCGAAGAGGAACTGAAACGAAACAAGAAGTAACACAGCAGGTTAAGCAAGGTGTACGGATCCCTTTTGTTTTGAGTACCGCTGGACTACTGCTGGCGCAAGAAAAAAAGAAGAAATGAGGGAAGAGAGAGGGAGGTGGGGGAGGGATGTGAAACAAGCAAGAGGTGGAGGAAACGCCAGGCTGCCTGGCGCCCGTTCCAATAGCCGCGCACAACGCGTGGGATCGCGGTGCATCGGCGCAATATCCTTCGTTTTCTGGCGTTTATCTCTGCTCGAGCATCTTTACTTTGCCAAAAATGCAAAACGGAGCGTGGACACGCGTAGGACGCGAAGAGCTCGCAGGCCAGGGACAGCCAAGGAGGAAAAAAGAAAACTTTACGTAGTTCGAGGACCGAACGGAGAGCCTGAGCAAGTACACATACAAACCCTGCACCAAAAACGAAAAAAGAAGACTGCGCAATAGAGGAGGGTGAATCCTCTGTTCGTGCTGGTATAAGCCATATATGCTTTTGTGAGCCGGGCGCACGCTCAAGGTCAGACAATGCGAGGTACGAGAGCAAAACATCACAGCAACGGACGGCATCGTGCGGGCCGCACAAAGGGGCCACCCATAATGTGTAGTGACGTAGCATAGCGTACGTGTATGGAGAAAATACTATGAGAGAAGAAAAAAAAGAAAGAATAATGGAAGGGGTGCGGGAGGGAGAGGCGTTTCAATGAACGAGAGAGAGAGAGAGCGCTGCCACATGCGAGATGCGTTCGCGTGAACAGCCTTTTCGTCGCCAACACACACGCGTACATTTCCGCAGAAAACGACGCCGTGGCTTCACGGACAACTTGCCAAAGCGGCGATACAGCGCGACGTGACGAGGACGCTGGCACATGTGCGTTCTGGCGAAGATTCGATGTGTACATCGCCTTCATTATTTCCGTACACATTTGCAGTTAAGGCGCCAGAAATAGCGAAGGCGCAAATTCGAGTGTTCCCTTTAACAGTGGACCGTACTGTACATTCGCTTTCTTATTTTTTTAAAAAAAAAAAGAGCAACCTGTAAAGCGACCTCCACGATGGCGCAGTGTGATGCGAAAGCTATGCTCATCATAGAGGTTGACCGCCTACATGACAAAGCTCTACGGGACCGCTAGCATGAGGAAAACTAGAACAAACGAGCAGCGGTAGGGAAGCCCTAGTGGCGACGTATGCACATAGACGTTTGATTTGTGCGGTTTTTACGTCCCAAAACCAGCTGTGATTATGAGACGCCGCAGTGGAAGGCTCCGGAAATTTTGACCACCACGAGTTCTTTAACGGGCACTGACATCGCACAGTACACGGGCCTCAACATTTCGCCTCCATCGAAATGCAGCCGCCGCGGCCGGGATTCGGTATCGCGACCTTCGGATCAGCAGCCGAGCGCCATAACCACTAGACCCCTGCGGCGGCTCAAGCACACAGGCCTGCGTACAGGAAGAAGAGACGGAGAGGGGGAGGGGGGCACTAACCATCTAAGGGGGCGCCAAATGTGCCGCATATATACCTTTAGACAGTACGCTCTGACAGCCCCTTGTGGGAGGTGAGGCGGGGTGGGGGGGGTGGGGGGGGTGGCACCCCGGCCTAAACTTTGGCCTCCACCCTCCCTGCCCTCAACATGGGAGAAACTTACGGGCGGTATTAACGAATGCCAGAGGAATATCGAATAGTTGACAACAATATACACGATTGGCTTAGACGGTGCAGACAGTCTGTATAACGTATAGCGCCTTCGTTCATTCTATCCACTCCCTTAAACGCATACTTCCTGATGACGTATCAATAGACCCAAGTGGCAACGTTAGCATTGACATAAACATCGGCCTATTAGGCTTTCCAAGCCGCAGTACAGTTCTACAAGTAGGTGACCTCGTGCGTCGCGGGACATGTTGGCACCTTTCCTTTACTCACGCGATGTTTCTGTAGTGGTACGAAAACGGCAGACAGAAAAGCAAGTTTATTGAAAAACGGCAAATTTACACTTTTTGCAGCGAGCGACCTGTGCGCGCTAGCCTGGAGCTCGCCGAAGCAGGTATCACGGCCACCGGGGCGGGAATACAACTACTCGCACAAAGCGGATGCCGTCTGCAGGTGTGCCTGTAGACCGCATCATGTGTTTATCCTGATGATGAGTAAGTCTATAGAGATAGAGTAGGGGCGGTCTTCCCTGTACATAACATGTGCGTTACTGCATACGGACATGCAACAACTAGAGAAAATATATCCTACCAACCCTACGTGCTAACGAGTAAGTGGAGTAGTGAACCTGCAAGCGTTGCGCAATCTATTAAATACTTTATGCTGAGTAATGCACATCTAAACAGTGCTCAATGTGGTCAGCAAATATTCAGTGTATGCCCGTGTCCCAGTGGATTCTGACACCACAGCATTAGTTACTATATAGTGTTTCTCACATTCACTTCGCAATACCAAATTATAGAAAAGATGCAAGAAGAAAAACACGCAAGAAACGTCACTTATTCAAGGGGCATGCCGTCTACGCCACCTAAATGTAAACATAACATCGGGGGCGAGAAAATGATCGTAGTAAAAAAACAGAGCGCGTGAAGAACGGAACGGGCATGGCGGTATGTAGACATGAGGCAAGCGTGTAATCGTAAACTTAATCTACTGCTACTCAGCGTAATAATGTTTACTTCCTTATTCAATCCTTGCAACGTCATACCTCAGATAAAAGAGGTCAGGTTGCATGTTGCAGTTCTCTTGAGATTGCTAAAACGAGGGTATTGGATAGCTGCTCCTGTGCAACAGCCATTCTCCCTATTGTGTTCTGCACAAACAGAGGAAGGCCGCGTCGGTCGCCATCAGCGCTCCAGCAAGCAGCTGGTGGCTTAGGATATACATGCTCTACGCCGTGTCCGCATAGAAAAAAAGCGCGCGCGAGCGCAAACAACCCGCGTGAACGGTGCTGTTTCGACAAGCGGCTGTGTTGCTTTAAGCAGGCGCCCTGACACGTGCATACATATATATATATTCGACGTCTACGCCCACGTATATACTATATCTATATATATATATATACACGTACACACGTACGGAACTGTTTACAACGAGACTTCGTGCAGGGCAAGACTCAAAGTGTGTCTTATAACAGCGCGCGGCGATCGCATATATACGAGACAGCTAGGGGGCTGGTGCGAAGTTGTTTATGGCTGAAGCGCGTCCGTTCCTCCACGTAAGAACCGGATAGGAGAGGTCGACGACTATGCGAACGAACACACCATGCATCGCGAGGCCTGGCATGGGTGCACACACGTAAGGCAGGCGCGGACTCTGGAAAACACCGCCGCAGGGTGTGGATACGGTTGCGTCGACCGGCCCGTTTCGGCAGCGATGCGCTGCCGCGGGTGTTTCCGGAATTCGACACTTTCTAAACATGCGACCTCAAGGATTTGGCCCGAGATCGTCGGGGCGGCGAACCGCCCAGCGACGCCACGACGCTCCGTCGGGGAGAATCCAAGTCGTCAGCATATATAGCACACGAACGGCCGCTTTTGAAATTATGATTATAGCTACTACGCGGTAGAAGTGAGCCCGAAGAAAAGCGAAAAGAAGCCACCCTAAAGGCGTGCTACGTGGCGGGTGGGGGAGCGCTGACATACGTAAGCAAATTAGGGAACGCGAAGCAATTTCCTGGAACGTCATCCTCCGGCACAACTACGCACTTCCATCGCCAGCCGTCCAACCAGCCGGCTGGAAGTGGGTCGCCGCTGAAAGTACGCAAACACCGCCTGACTACTCAAGAAGCAACTCGGGTCGTCGGCGAGACGAAGGCTTAACGGCAGCGACAGGGAGGAACATACTGTGCGGAGATAATTTGGCGAAGAACGAGTGCTCCGCGAATAGTTGCGCACACCTGCAGGTCAAGTCGAGGAGGAGCAGTGAAAGCAGTAGCCACAGCGAAAGCAAACGTCAAAAGGTCGCTTCCAGAAAGAAGCCGGGCGTTTCCTGCAGGCAATGATGACGGCTAGTTAAGTTACTATATGTGCGTACGCGGAAAGGCCCAGACGTTAACCTATATTGAAAAAAAAAAAAATTAACGCAGAGTCGCAGACAACGCCCGCCAATGCAAATCAAGCAGGGTTGCAAGAGTCCTCCCGCATAGTTTTCAAAGTGACGCCACGCACGCTACAGCGCACCACTATGCGTTGCTTTTTCGCGGCGTTCTTTCACTAAGGACTGGTTAAGGTACCATACAGTTAACCGGTCCGTAAGCCCCATTAAATGCCAAATGATCCCCGATCGGAGCCTAGCTCGCAAAAAAAAAAGAAAAGAAAAACATTATCGGGCGAAGACGACACTCACATCTTCGAAAGCCCGCAATACCGAGCTGCCTCCCCTCCCCTCAACCAAGCGGGAATGAGGCCTCAAAGCGCGCGACACGTCCTTGGACGTCGCCGCTCAAACACCACTGCAGACACAAGAGGGACCACACACACTAAATGTGTCACGTCGCCAATGCAAGGACGAACGAATAAATGCGCAATCTCCTCTCCCCGATCTAATGCGAGCACTTTGCAGCCCCCGGAGAGAACAATGCAGTCTATAACGACGGTATATACTGTGGAAGTTAGGAAACAAGGGCTGCGCAGGAAGATAATACAGTGTCGGGAAGTTGCACGGTCGCTTAGCGTTTCGGCGAATGGCACGTGGAAATGCAGAACCAAACGAAAGAAAGCAAGTTCAGAAGGAAGGATCAAGGAGGAGGAGGAGGAGGCGGTGCTGCGCGTATCGGAAATCCTCGGCGCAGCCGCCAAGAAGACTTCCTGTCTCTGCCTCGGCGAACGTTCGCCGCACGTGATTCGGCCCGCACACCCCGCTGCCGCTGATGGCCAAAGCATCCGGCCGAGACAGTCCTGCAGAGAGAGAGAGAGAGAGGCAACGCGGAGAAGAGAAAGGTCGCGACTGCGGGCCCGACACAGCGACGGGCCACAGCTCGGCACGCCATATTAGTGACGAACGCAAACACGAGGAAGTGTTCAAACAAACGTCGCCCCGGAAAGCTCGCAAGGCTGGAACGGGTGGATCAAGGCACCGGGTGCGGCCTGTGGAAATCGGAGCAGGCGCTGTCGTGGGGGGAGGTGGAAGACGAGAGGGGAGGGAAAAAAAGAGGAAAATAACTCGGCCACACGTCGAGGTTTGATGACGGAGGCGCGAGACGAGAAGGGCGGCGCTTTTACCGAGTCAGCCCACATGAGCGCGAACTGCGGTTTCTGGTAGAAAGAAAGTGGGCCCCTGTATGCCCAACCACTTCCTTTAACGACCCTCCGTTTGCTTTTTTATAGTATGCGAGAGGTCAGACTTGAGAAGCGTGAAGAGGAGCAAATAAGCAGGAAGATACTGCTACGACGCTTGTGGAGCGGAAGACATGTTTAAGAAAAAGAGAAGCAGTATCCCGAGTGCGCGGAAAGTTATTGAAATGAGGGGATACTCAGCTTAACGGTACTTTAAGACATACGTGTGACCGACGCCTGTTTCTCTGGCATGCCATCGTGACTTATAGAAAAGGGCGGCAATATTGATATACTTTTGCGGGCTATGCTGCATGTTTGCGGGCTATACTGAGCACTGACGTCTCATACCGATATCAGGAGAACGAAGAGGAGGACCATACATTAATGACGGCGGCGGACGTTAAGATGTTCAATTAGAGACGTGCTATATATAGTTGGTACGTCATCGCTTCATTAGGGCACCTGCTGTGCAGAATCGAAATACACTCAACACACAAGTCATACTTCATCTTTGGAGAAAACCAGAAGCCGAAGGCTACGCATGGAAACACGACCTTTGTTAAGGTGCAGTCGCAGCAATCACGTCACGTTCCGTGACAACCCCCACAGCCGAACAAAGTCACGGCCAAGCTCGGCTACCTATTGACTACGACATTGCCGAACATATCTTCTTGACGGACAAATGACTCACTGTCACGCAGTTTGTGTAGCCAGCAGTAGCTCGCAAGGAAGAATCAAGGTGCACGACAAAAGGAAGTCTCCCGCAGCTATATGACACTGCGGCACTGTAGAAACGAGAGAGCTTTCGCCGTGATAGGATTATACAGCGCAAGACACGCCACGGCACGGCTAAGCCCGCACGGGTCCCAACGAAAAAGGAAAAAGAGAGAGACCGGATCTTGCTCACACGGCTCTGCGACTAACGCGCTCATCTCCAGGGCGTGTTCCGGATCAGTTATAGCAGCGTTCGGTCGATATTCCATATACGTAAGCGCGCGGCGGCTGCCTGCGCAGCACCTGCCAGGCACATGTGGGTCGAAGAAGCCGGCAGTTTCGCGGCAGTGCACGCCGATCAAAGCCAGCGGGCATCGACGTTAAAGACGGGCCGCCGAGCCGCTCGGCTCAAGGTTATGGCAACAGCCCGGTATGTGTCGCTATAATATACAGCGGAAACCGAGAAGCCCTGCGATGAATAGCAACATGATCCAACATGCCTTCGACGAATATATTACAGGGTAGATTGAGTTAACAAACAAAAACAAAACAAATTCGCGACCGCCAACTGTCCGAAAGGTCATTTTTCACGCTGCTACACAGAAGGAAAGCCGAGCAGACACTGGCGACAAGCCATTATAGTCGGGCACACAAAGCGAAACCAAATACATTGCTGAAATAAGATACGCGGCTGCTCGCGGGACAATGCAAATAAAACGCGATCTCTGGTTCATCGGTTTGCCCTTGGGTATACTCGAGGCTCGTGCGCCCGGCACAGAAGACAAGGGACAAAGGCGAGACAGCTCTTAACAGCAACACAGCTAGCGAATGGACCTTAATATAACGAGAAAGTGTCCCAGCCTAAAGCCAGCTTTGGTGAAGCCATGAGACCCAGGACACGTCTACTTCCACTGCGCGTCTGCTGCACAAGCCAGCCATCACAAAACGTTACGCCGTGCACCTACAGCATACAAAGACAAGGGGCGGTATGGAAGGCCTTGAGACAGTCGCAGAATTTCCTGCTTATAACTCGGCTTTAACGAAACCTGAGTGTTAATATCGACTGTTTTACATTCTGCTCGAACCTGGCAACGTTCCGAGCTGCAGCCGGCGCAGCTTTTCTTCAACCACAAGTGTGTAACGGTGCGCTCTTCCCTATATATCTGCACGTAGACCCTGATGTGTTGGAACAGGCATCGTTGCCATCCTTGTGCGGGGCTCCGACAGCGCCAAAAGCGTCATGGGCGCGCGAACGGACTCACGAGTACGCGACGTCCATCCAATCTGCTTTGGCTACCCCCGCACAGTACGCAGCAATGCGCAAGAAAAGCAAGCCGCCGAAAGCACGTGCGCGCCATGCGACCGCCTCTCTTTAACAGCTTAGCTGTTTAGGGTTGAGGTCGAACCGTACTTTGTGCCGTTCGCGGCTAAAGACGTCACGCAGACGGGAAAAGCGAACCTTCTCTTATTGATGACCACTACCCTTGCTACATGACCACTTCTACGTGAGAGTGATCACGCTGAGGGCAATGTATAAAGAGAAAGGAAGGAAGGAAGGAAAAAGAAAAATACCTCGGGTAGCGCAAAAGGGAAAAGCGGACGTACTTCCTAGACCCTTGCTACATATGATAGTGGTGATATTGTTAGAGATATGATAGTGATAGTAAACTTAACAGCCTCGCCTCAGCTTCACAGGCTTTACTTTTTCTCGGTCGCTTCTCACGTGAAGAACGTGTTGGGCCAGAATGCGTGAGCCTACCAGGAGGCCCGGACAGGGTCCCTTAGTTCCTTTGGAACTAATAAATGTTTTCTCTCTTTCTCTCTCGGACGGAAAATACCCTCGCGCAGAACCGAACCGAACGCCGGCACAAGCAGGAGGGCCCCAGAGCAACCCAGAGGAGGTGCATGACCTGCGGCGAACTTGGGACGACGACGACGACGCGTTCGTGCTGGCCGGCCCTCCCCCATCCGTAGCAAGCACATATCTACGGCAGCGTGTATGCGGGCGGCCAGCCGCGAACGCCACCGGCGACTGGCACGTCTCGGCCGCGCTTCCAATGCAGGGGGGACGCACCCGTTTCATGGACCGCCGAACGCGCTTTCTTCGCGCCTGCGATGCCCGGGAGGGCACGCGCTCGCGCACACTACACCCACTGTCAGCCGTCGCATCATGCGTGCTGCGCACAGCCCACCGTGCCGCCTCCTCGACTCCGGCGCCAGCAAACTCCCGGCACACGTCAGTGGAGCGGTAATAGCGGCTGGTGTTGGAAGCCGACGTCACCCTATTATATCCGGATCCTCGCGGGAAGCAGCGGCGAAAAGTTTGCGAACGCGAATCAGCCAACAGCCGGTCAATAAGGGATGATGGTGATTGTGGTTCGGTTAGGAAAGGACGCTAATTTCTGCAGCCCATGGCACGGCTAAGCGGTGGGGGAAAGGGAGTGAAAGAGAGAGAGGAGAGAAAGGCCGTAGTGGAGGGCTCCGGAAATATAGACCACCTGGGGTTCTTTAACGTGCACTGACAACGCACAGTACACGGGCCTCTGGCATTTTTGCCTCTATCGAAACAATAAGGGACAAAACGCTGAAGTTCGCAATCTAATCGCGGCCACTGACGCGGATTATAGAGGTAGTAGAGATAAGGTTGGGGGAGGCCGCAGATTTTTCAATACCATCTTGTACGTAATGAGTACATCTTCAAGAAAACACTGAGCTGAGCTGTTATACTCGGTTTCACACATCAGGTGCAACGCTGTCATAGCTAGTGTTCATGTTTACGCCGTGTACTTCCGCGACCCAAAAGTAGTGAGCTGCTCGCGGTAACCGAAAAACAATAACCCAGTCTCGCCGGCAGCTTTAATTATAGATTTGTTATCAACTTGACAAAACACGCTTGTGTGGCTGGAAAAGCATTAGATATATGCGAGTTTGCATTTTGTGCTTGCTTGTTTGGAGGTGCGATACCCCTCTCCTTTTTCTTTGCGGACAACTTGCGTAGTCTCCGCAGCATTGTACGTGATGTATGAAACGGAGCATAGTCTTGAGGCACCGTATTCGTCGAACATGAAAACGTTCAGGAACTTCATGTATACACACTGAAATCAAACTATAAGAAACGAGCTCTCAGTACCAATGAAAAAGAGTTGTGAGGCAAGATAACCTGAAGTTCCTTTGGTCGCACGTTTGCTGGAGTTATCGCGATCACGAAACCACTCAACACTCCGGACTAATTTCCACCGCGCTAAGTGTTAATTAGAACAAACGTGCACGCGAGCGCTTCTTTGTTTCCCACCAAACACAAATGGAGTCTGGGGCGTCGTGCTCTGCAGAAGAAATAACGGCTGAGCCACTGGGCGACGTTGAATTGTAGCGTGAATCGAACATATGCTAAAGCACGCGCCTGGGCACGCAACAAAAAAAATAGCGCGTTCGGACGAACCACGCCAGTGGGTGAATACGGCCGGCTCTGTGGCATTTTTCTCCCGCAAACTAAATGAAAGATAGAATGCTTCGCACGAAATCCACGTCAACGCCCTGCGCCGGTACCAAAGGTCATGTCCAGCACGCACCTACACACAAACGATGATCGCCGAAAGTTCGTCTGTAGAGTGAACTTTAATAACGAAATAAAGAACCTAAATGTCACCGAAGTGCCGCGAGGCTCCGTGTACAGCGTGAGACGTGTTCGGTGCGCCTTCAAGGAAGTGATAAGAAAAATGGCGTCCCGTAGCAGGCGGAGCGGGCTTATGTCCGCGTTATCACATTTCGTAACCGCTCTATAGGAGCGCACTTGTTTTTACTGTTACGCGAGACGAATGAAGACTGCGCCCACGGTGCGCTGCACAATGGAGGCGCAGTGCTTCAGTGCGGCTATTTTCTCCGTATAATTTTCGCTCCATGCTCGCTCGTGATGCAAGCACGGGAAGCGCCGACCGAGACGGAAACGGTAGCGCTATACTACTCGCTTCGCGTACTCCTTTCACTATACGTCATGCAACCGTCCACATCCGGCGTCTATCTCCCTCACTCTCAGTTTCGTATGCGGCTATACCAAATCCACTTGCGAATAGCCCGCTCTGAGGCTATAGCCGCCCGTATCACTTCTGATTCGCGGTGCGACAACGAAATGTTCAGGCACATTTGTTCAACGGTACTCAATACCCAACATAAGCAATCTACGATGTCATATGCCAGGACGAACGATGCGATAATTGTGGTTCGGTTGGAAAAGGATTTTCTGTAGTCCATGTCCGATAGAGATTCTGAAGGAAAGTTAGGAAAAAGAGGGTGGCTAGTGCACGATAGCTCTCTCAGTGAGGACACCTCAAACGGCACACTCAGAGGGTGGCGAATTAAAAGGACAGGGCGAAGAAAAAAAAAAAAGGGGGGGGGGGGGGCACAGCCCAAAACTACACCAAGTCATCCCATGTCCGGAGTATGGCTCGACGTCCGTGGGGGTACGGGAAATGGAATGAAAAAGGCGAGAAACGCCGTAGTGAAGTGCTCCAGGAGTTTCGACTAGCTGCGGTTCGCAATGTCACCACACGCAACACAGGCCTCTAGCATTTTCGCCAAAAACGGAAAATACGACGGCGAGTTCGAACCTGCGTCCCTTGACTCCCCGCAGTCAAGCGCCATAACTGGACCACCGCGGCGGGACAAAATCAATTCCTACTGTGTACAAAGCGCTCAGAATTGTGATTCCCGGTTCCTGGCACTTCGCTCAAAATATGTACAGCTGACACGGAAATATTTCGTATGGAACTGTCTTTAGCATTTAGTGATGCACTAGTTCCAGGACACTTTTGCTAATCCAGGACAGTATCAATGGCACTCGAGTAAAAGTCAACGCGCACTGTGGACATCTAGCAAATAATTCGATACCGATTGAGGCCTGTGAGCAGACGAAACTCGTGGCATTAAGCCGAGTGCATTAGAAAGATCGCATTCTTGATCGGTCGACGACAGTCGGCGCACTCTCCGGTCGTTTCAAACACGCTGGCAGAGAGGAGCCAAGTCGACACTATAAGGAATACACATCAGCAACGGAAGCAGACATCGGATACTGAAACACGCGGGTGGTCTCCTCCGACCTCGCTTCGCTTCCGGACAAAGATAAGGAGCAACCACACGCCGATAGATACATCTCAAAAAGTTGCCGGCGCGAGCTGTCCAGAGGCACCGAGAGGGGCCGGAGGCAACACGCAGACAGGCCACGTTCGGTGCGAGCGCTTATACAAAGCGAGAAATGCTCCACGACGTCGGGAGAGAAGCGGGGTATTGCGCAGTTAAAGGGCGAAAAGACCGACAACAGCTGATGGAGCTCGATGGACGAAAAACGGAAACTGCGCGGGCAGGCGCTCAAAGAAAGGGGGCCAATGCGACGACGTCGCTTCGGCAGACAGGAGGAGGATGGAGCTGTCACGATGAAGAGGTCAGAGTTAGAAAAAGAGAGAGCATAAAGAAAAGACGCCAAGTGGGAGAATAAAGGGAGGCCACTTGGAAGCCCAGACCTCGACGGCAACGGACGACGAACCGATGCAAAGAGCAGAGAAGATGCGCCATCCGCGGTCCCCTCGCCGAAGCGGCTCGTCACCCTCGACCGAAAAGGTCCCGCGCCCTTGCTCGCTCGAACTTTCCTTGCAATGCCGTCGTTGCCTGAATAGCGAAAACGCCAGGGATCCGAAAACGGAGCAAACGGCGGTGAATCAGCTTTCGCTCCTATTACTTCCCTGCCTTCCACTGTTTCTTTTGCGTTTCCTCGTCCTGCTGTCTCCACTACGTAATGACCCCCCACAGCAGAACCAAAGAATTCCCTTTTCGTGTAGCCGTATATACGCCCCCCCTCCCCCATCGCGTATCCCTCTTTCGCTTTCCTCGTGACTGCTTTCTCTGGGCTGTCGCAGCGTAACGACTCTCGAAGGTGGCGGTGGTCGTCGACGTCAAGCGGGCGCATTCTTGGGCAAAGAAGAAATACGAGCCTATTTAAGGAAGAAGAGAAGGTTGAGGAGGAAAAGGGCACGCAGTCGCACGCCTACGACCAACATGAGCGCTGCTCATCCTGCCCCAGAAGGCCTGGCTCTCTCCCGCGCTCTCGGTTGATGTTTGCGCTTCGGCCAGGCCCGAACACCAGGCCTCGCGCGCCCTCCCTCTGCATGCTCAGTGCGTTTAGCTGCCCTCGGTGGCGCGAAGGCGCGGGTTCATTGCGCCCTCATACCCTCTTCTATGTATGATATGACGCCCGGAGAGAGATCGCGTGCCCGTCTGCTTAGAGAAATTCGCACGAACTGTGAGTTCTCGACATTCTAAGCGCCTGAACGTTACGCTTGATCTAGATTTACGGCTCTGCAGTGCCATACTCGCCGAGCCCGGCCCCGCACAGTCGGGTTTTACTGCGAAGCTTGAGACTCGGGAGTCACGTGCAGGAGGGAGACATGCCTCGCTTCGGCGAGTATGAGGAAAGACGTGCGAAGAAGTGTGGCCCCGGGGACGGTGAAGTGCTAAAGGTGCGTGAATGCGATTGAGGAGGGCGGGAGTTTGGGTAGAAATCGATGACAAAGGATGATTTGGTCAGTCTGGCGAGATCGCATCTCTTCTATCCCAGCAGGCCTTCGGATGAATTGCGCGAAGACAGCGCGTGACGTGCGTGCAAAACGGGTGAAGGAAAGAACAATCCGCGTTAGTGTCGTTGACGTGGCTTTAGGCAGAAGTGGTACAGGCTCACTTAGTAATCGAGGACTATTTCGTTTGTTTTTCTTTTTTTGGTTCACAAATAAGGCAAATGTATGTTATATCTATCTTGAAGATTATATATATTATATACACATCGCGCAATGCAGCTTAAGCTTGCCAAATAGTCTATAAAAGAAAGAATACAGTGAAGCCAGTTCCATGCCTGTGCAATCGGAGTAAACAGCGTAGCTGGGGCAGGGGTGTCAAGTTCGCTATCATTATCTTGTAACACTATCATAACTATCACGTAGCAACATCACTGTGTATCACGTAGCAACATTGGGTTGTGGACAAGCGTGGGTCCGCTTTACCCTTCTGCGCCGACCCGAGACTTCTTTCTCACTGTCTTTCCACTTCGTCCTTCGCATAACTTGCTATGACGTAGCAGTGTGAGGGCACGATCGGCTTCACTCTTGCATGGCATTCAGCGACGGCACACATGGCGGGCCTCCAAGACAGCGTCGCTGTTAAAATATTTTACACCTGATTTAACAACGCTAATACTATCAGGGCTAGCGCCGGGCTAATTCGTTCAGGTTTGTATTAGAATGGCTTCAACGTTAAGGTTCTTCCTATCGAATATTTCCAACTGCGTTTAACCAGCTTGCCGCAACAATGCGTCCAGCGCCTACCAGGAGACAAAAGAATGGACCAAAGCGTGAACGCATGCGCGGCGTAGCCGAACGTGCGGCAGAAGCAAACACCTGTCAACGCATTGCACAAAAGCTATTCAAGGAAATAACTGCGCTACATCCCATCGAGTCGAGCATTTTCATATAGATGGCACAAATGTGGACACAGTTGCCCTGTTGTAAGATTGTGACTGCTGTCCCGGCATTATTTACTGGCAAATACGCGAATAAAGAGGCAATTTAAATCATATTACACATTCTCCGGACACAGAACTCTAAGCTTGGCCTGCAGCAGCCAAGGCAGTACAAATATGTTTTGTAGCTTCCCGTATACAGTGGGGTCCTTTATGAAAGAGAACACGCGAGGGCCCCTGGTCTGCGCCAAATGCACGCGACGCGCGCCAGCTATAAGTTCAAGCGAAACAGATCACTTCCATGACGTGCATATATAGCGCCCAGAACAACTATCTTTTCGGGAGGGAGATTCGCGCAGCTTATCGGATGTACCAGTTATCCTGCACGCCATTAGATGAAGCCAAAAGCAGGCTTACTTGGCTCTTGATGCCACTTTCTGGCGCTGTATGCAGCCGCCGCAGAACATGGGCCACAAGCTCGCGTGTTCCCTTTCATAAAGCACCACACTATACAGCAAGTGCGCATACATGTTCGTATGGATAAACCAAAGATACGATGCCGTGTTTCAATCCCGTGAGCACTGCGCTGTTTGCAGTCATAGAAAGATGAAATTAAGGAAAGCGAAAAAGGAATGTCACTGATGGAAGTATTATCATGATTGATTGATTTGTGGGGTTTAACTTCCCAAAACCAACTCTGATTATGAGAGACGCCGTAGTGGAGGTCTCCGGAAATTTCGACCACCTGGGGTTCTTTAACGTGCACCGACATGCGCAGTATACACGTGCCTCAACATTTCGCCTCCATCGAAATGCAGCCGCCGCGGCCGGGATTCGATCCCGCGACCTTCGGGTCAGCAGCCGAGTGCCATAACCACTAGACCACCGTGGCAAGTTTTATCATGACAGCTCAGAAATTAGTGAATGCGTCGCAGAATGGAATAAATGGTTAACCACTGACAGCTATACAAAAGTGCGCAAGAGAAACTGGTGACGTCTCTCCCTGAAAGCGGACGAGGCGCAAAGCGTGTGAACTATTGCGCGTGCGTAAAGATTGCAACCGTGGCGGTTTCTTCAAGACAAGCAGACTACCGAGGAATGCGTTGGGTGGCCCCTTTACAGATAACGCTGAGGAAACCACAGGCTAAATAAACCCTATGCGCTCTCACAGGACACTTCATTACATAGGACTTCGCAGTCGACTGCGCTGTTGCTTATCTTTCCTACTTGATTTAGTTTCCTACTTGGGTTAATTCCTACTTGATTCGCATTAATACGGTTCATTTCATTCTATGTTCATTTTTCATTCCACGTTATTTCGCCTTAATTTACCTTAATGCGCATCAGCATACTGGTGTTGTGCATACCTGCCTACCTCAGCAGGTGCGTGTTCGCCACACGCGGCTTCCCTCGGTGACAGATTATCTCGCCGATTTCACCAACATTGCGCGAAAATGCCCTGCACAGACTGGCTACGCTTGAAGATGCACCGGCAGACGCTGTGTACAAGGTAAGCGAGGTGCGGTGCGGTGCGCAGCATATGAGCGTTATCACAAGTGCGGGCAAAGCGATCGGCCCTTCATAGGAGCAGAACAGAGCGCATTAGCTCCAGGCCGACCTCTGCCTCCTTAATAAATCATCACCATCTCTCTCAAAGCGATTGGCCCAATGAGCGATAAGGAGGGTTGTGTAAAGATAAAAACCATGTTTGTGCCGAGTTTTTAAGACTACGAGCGATACGATGAACCCAGATCACTATAGTAGAGCAAAAACATTCGACAAACTTTGTTCATGTGCGTCAGCTCAGCAGGGCCGGAAGTTGAGTGCATTAAATGTCGCACATTATTTGCGGTACAGACTTGTTGCTAACGGACAGCCGCCACGGACGCCAGCTGTGTCGTTGCTCATTCGTGATAGACTCGCTCTAGGCGACGGGGACAAAGGAGGTGAACATGTAGCGCTGCAACACACAGCACGCGAGCCAGGAAGCACATGACAGGTATCGTTGTATGCAACAGGCCTCACGCGCGCGTGTTGGACGCCTCCAAGACTCACAGCTACGCGACACTCCGCCGCGTCGCACAGGAAGAGTGCACACGTCCGATAAAGGTTGGCACCTTTACGACGACGTCCTGATAGCATTGTCGTTCGAAGCGAGCAACAGCGAAAAAGAAAAAAAAAAGGAGGGGGGGGGGGGGGGGCGACGACGACGGCCTTCGACGTTATTGACAAACTACACGCGGATGACTAAAAAGCAAAGCTTCAAAAGCAAAGCACTCGCAAATTAAGCAACCGGTAATAAGCCAAGAGATACCTTCTCAACAAGGAGGATCAGCGCGCACCGCTGCTCCAAGGTCAATCACCACGTTCGCGTTAAGAAACTAATGTCCCCGCTCCACTTCGTTTCTCCCCAGCATCAACAACGTCTTAAATTTGCTGTGACCTACAAGAAATTATATAAAGCTTTCTCCCGACCTACGGCGACACAGCCCGCGCAGCACGCGCGAAACTGAACACGATGCTCAAGTGAAGAGTACAGAAGCAACACTCACAGTGGTTCAAGCATCGCAACAGCGTTGGCGCTCGGGCAAGCAGTCAGTCGGCGAAGAAAGATCGCTGTCGAAGTGGCAGTGTCACGGTCGGCGCTGCTGTTGCACACAAACGAAGAACCGGTGTCATCCCCACGGTGTACCACACATCATCGGACGACACCCGAGCACGGCAGGCTTCCGGGAACACGCAGCAACAGTAGCAAGGAACGCCTCCTTCACACAACACGCGCGCGCGCACACAGGCAGGCAGGCAAGCAAGCGGGGGTCCCACCACAACGCGGTTCCGAAGATGCGACCGCAACTGGCACGACGCACAGAGAAAGAGCACCGGCACGGATGCTGGCCGGCGGTAGTTTTGAGCGCAGCAGAAGCAGCAGCAACCGACAATCGAGGCAGCGGACGGGCGGAGGGAGAAGGGAAGCGAAGTGGAGAGGAGGGTGGAAACAGCGCACGGTGATGCGCGCTCCGCGGGGAAGCCTGCTGCGCGGCCAGCGCAGCTGGTCGAGGCGGCGAGAGTAGAAACGCCGAAAAGAGGCGGCAGTTTTCAAAATGCTAAGGGAAGGGGGGGGGGGGGGGGCAGGGATTTATACACATCCCCCACCACGACCCCCCGACCCTTCGTGTGGATTCCCACGCGCCCCTAAAATTTTCCAGCTAACCAACAACTTCGTATCCACTACCCCACACCCAACCGTCCCTCAGAAAGAAAAAAAATGAACGGAAAAAGCGAAATTATGGGTAAACCCTTCGGGGTGGATACCAGATATGATTACACGACCAGTCTCCAAGCGCTACGCGACTTACACAATCGCGAAGCATTTGCACGAGATTGCTCAAGATGTTGAGCACATGTATACTGATACACTCAACAACCTCGGACAATCGTAAACGGACTTGACGCTAACCTCAAATGCACAGAAGATCTTTGAAAACGCCGCAGTGTGCCGTGCACCAGCCAGGGGGCGCCACGGTTTCCATTCATTGCTCAAGCGTCGCCGACACTGGCCGCGCCGCGAAGACAAGTGACGTCACCATAAACAACAATGACGTGAACTCCACAATTCGCCTAATCCAATCGACACATCGGACGAGCTCAAGCATAGATATGCTAGTTTCCATCACGATCGCAAACGCTTATCTAGTTGCGTCTACCGAGTACGAGCACTTCGACGTTTTCACATCTTCAATATGATCTCGTGTCGCGTAAGCGTGCACCGCGGCGTCCACGGTTTTCGCACAAAGCAATACATGCGCACTTCTCTTTCGCTCGACCCACTCTGCCCTTATTAACCCATTACCACATGGTGATCATGCGAAAAAATTGAGAATGAAGTCAGTGAACCATCCGGATCAATCCAGCGATGACCACTGGGACTTCACATTTCAGCTTCTTTGGGACGAGGTGCATGGGCGGTGAATATTTATTTTAGAGGACAGAGTTATTTCCTCTGACTACCCGGGGTTCTACATCGCCTCAGCAGCGCTACAGGTGAACTGCTAAGTTGAGGGCATGGCTCACGTTCCGAGGACGAAGCTTATATGGCACGACCACCCCATATCGCCCTATACAGCGTGCAGAACTCTCGTATGAGACTATTGTAAACAAATGCGGCTCTAATATATCTTGAGGTCCGCCTGAATCTGCACTCTTAAGGCGCAGCACAGAGGAGTGCAACATTCGCTTATCAGTGGCGTCAACAGTCAATTCCTTGATTTAAAATTTGCGAAATAGGCGACCTAAGTCGCCTTATCTTCGCGTGTCCGGTCCCAGAACAACGAACGCAATGCACACCACATGTATATACGTGTGTGTGCGCGCATACACACACATGCACACGCACGCGCGCGGCACCTCCCCGTTAAGAAACGCCGCGAGAAGTATTCAATCTCGCTCTC
Source organism: Hyalomma asiaticum (assembly GCA_013339685.2). Taxonomy (NCBI): domain Eukaryota; kingdom Metazoa; phylum Arthropoda; class Arachnida; order Ixodida; family Ixodidae; genus Hyalomma; species Hyalomma asiaticum. Next base: position 85,639,381 of record CM023482.1, read on the forward strand.
ACATCCCATTCCCACACGCGCGCGTCGACGTGGAAACAAAAGAGAAAAGGCGCGCCGCAGAGAAGGGTGCGCGCTGGCTCGTCGTGAGCCACCGCATGCGCGTCGTGATCCAAGCGGCGGAGACACGGTTGGCCCCGCAGAAGGGCTAGCCGGTCAAGGCTGCGGCCGCACGCGGTCCCTCGTCCGAGAGGGATTGTTTGCGTCCAGTAGTAATGCGAAGTGGCTGACTTCATCCGCGCGCAACTGCCCGTGTCGTGTGCCCTTCTGCCGATTGCTCAATGCGAGAGCCGCCTAATATACGGCTCGGAGGGAAGAAACCACGCAAGGGTTGTGCGAGCGAGTGACTCTTCAGGGGGCCATAGCCGATTTCATACACCGGTCTTTTAACTAAAAACGTCGCTGGGACCTTGAAAGTGGACTCCGCGCATTACTTCCGAGTACATATGATTGAAGAGCATGCCTTCCTACGCCTTTTCCATTCATCTATATAGGTTAAGTAGGCGGTACGACGACGCCCGATATAACGAAAATTTCCGATCGAATTAGACTACCTTATTTACTCGCATGCTGTCAGAACTATATATGCAATGTTGGCTAACAGTAGCTGCAAGGTTAGCTACACGCCGAGCGGCAGCACTTTCGTTCAATCTCAGTTCGATGACTGTCGCTTGCGTGACCCAAAACACGGTACACGAACTCTGCGTTTTGCATCCAAGCGACGCGATCACCGGGAATCGAACACGCGACTTCATGCCACTCGAGCAGCCGCTCGCTATCCCGACGGCTTGTCCAATGGGAGAGAAGCTCGGCACCCTGTATGGTGCCTAGAGTATGTTCTAGGAACCGCATGCACTGGAACCGCATGACCGAAAATCTGGTAGGTGAACACGTCCGTTGGGTAAACGTAAACGTAGTACAAAGTGGGCAAACACGGGTCAATCTGGACGCATGCAATCGGGATAACGCGAAAGCCGCTCGTGCGTGAGAAATTGCGTTCAAGAAACAGTAAATACCACCCTCCCGGAGCTTTCTCGTGGGCATCGCCATGTTGCCCAGCGAGTGGAGCCGTCTCCGATCTGGCAACCCACTACATAGACCGTTATCTCGTGGGCGCCGCCATGTTGCCTAGCGGGCGGAGCCGTCTCCGTCCTGGCAACCCACTGGCTTGGGCAAGCGCTCGCTTTTGCATGGCCGGTGTGGGGGCGGCTGCAGTTTTGGTCTTTTTTTTTTATTTAGCGCACTCAATTTCGCCTAAACTGGGGTTCTGTATATATGAAATGAGTCTGTGCAACGCCCTGACAACTTTTGAGCATGTGATAGACATTGATATTAACAGACGTCGCGAAATTCAAAGCGTGCACATGTTTTCACATTTTCTGGCCGATTAGAGAACCCTTCGGAGATATATATTTTTTTTCCTTAGTTGTACTATTGCGAGGGGGGAGGTGGGGGTGGTGGGTGAATGCGGTCGTGCGTGGGCGGGCGGTCGCTGGTTTCGGTTACGTCCCTTGAGCGGTTCCCGTTTTTTTTTTTTTTCTTTCGTCCATTTTTGTTCTTTCACTCAGTAACACATTCACACGCGTGGACTAATGTGTCACGAAAAAGGAACGGGAGAGGCGGGAACGAAGGTGATCAGGAACGCGACTTGCCGAGGCCATCGGCAATGGCGAACGGCTAGGCGGACTCCAGAGGCGAGACATTGCAGGGATTGTGGTAAGACCGGATACGCGCTGCGGCCCGTTTCTTTTTACTAGATAGCTGGAGTTTCTGCCTCCTGTGAGGCAGATCGCAGCGCCTGATATCAGGCAGTACGCGCCCATGCTGAAGCCCATGACCAGCCACGGAAGTGAGTTTTTTTGTTGTTGTTGTTGTTCTCGTCTACTTAATGTACTGTCGTTGCAGTGCTCACTAAGTAATGGGCAAAGCCAAGTTGCATATTATTTGTTGAAGAAACATTACACGATCGCTAAAAAAGTAGGCGTTTGCCGTTTGTCTTACTTCGCCGAACTGATCGATCGTTGCGGGACTTGTCGGGCACACTTGTGGTGAAAGCCGAGGATGAGCATCGGTGTGTTCTCTGGAATATCGGAGCCCTTAATTTCTGGTGATCTTCTCTGTGTACAGAGCTTTTACCGTTTAAAATCCATGAATTCCGCTGCTCCTCGTAAAGAGAAAGAAGATGCAACTGGAAAAGTACCCAACCGCGAAGCCTCCGCGTCTGGTCATGCACGTCGCATGGTTCCTTCGACGAGAGTTCTTTGGCTGCAGTTGTTAGTACAACCATGAAAACTGCACATCGGCTTTCTGTCCACCTTATATGTTGACTTGCATCACGATTAAAGATAAAGAAAAAGCCTCCAGGTTAGCCTACAACAAGCACAAATCGTTCGACAGCTCCTCCACACATCCAAGCATCAGCGCGCGCGCACAAAACCGCCTCGCACCGCAAGGAGAGGAGGTTTAGCGCGGGTTGCCAGAGCGCCCCTCATCGCCCCGTGAAAACGGTCACAGGTATGTACGTTGGCTGGTTGGTTGGTCCTTGGGTATCTTGGCGCAACCCACTCTGGGGGATCGGCCATGTCCCCAGGGAACGGGTGGCACGAGGCCCCACGAGACAAAAACTTCGCTTCTTCGTTTCTTCTTGAAAAAACGTCAATTTATGAAGACGCCCCTCTGCGGTGAGCACATGTCTGTCGACTGGTCATTCATGGAGGGAAAAATATGGCGCTCTACCTAGAAGCGTAGCGCGTCTGCAGCTGCAGCTTGTGCCGGAAGCCGAGTGCGCATATACGGAATCGTCTCGAGTGTAATCACACCATTTCCTCTTTTTTGTTCGCTCATAACGACCGCAGCGAGCACACGGATTGCTGAATCCCCCCCGCACCACCCCCCCCCGCGCGCGCGCGCGCGCGCGCGCACACGCACACACGCACACACACACACACACACACACACACACACACAGTTGCACGCGCTATGTTACCTGATGAAAAAGCCGGCTAACACTACACTAAGCGAAAATAAGTCGAGATGGGAGTAAATGACTTCCCTAGCGCATTTCGCATTGAGAGTTTAATGCAACCCGGCCGAGCGGAGTAAAATGTTAATTCCCTTACTGAACGGAGCTTTTCGATTACATCCATCGAGGAGCTGAGGAGCTTATTGCGAGTAGCTATGGAAGTACATGTTTAGTGCCATCTAGAAGCTTTTTTTCTAAAAGGGTCCCTGAAACGTTTTTTTTTTTTTACATTGCGTCACTGATTAGGCAACACAATTGTGAAATCATTCACACCATAAATAAAGCGAAGCACCATGCGCTAAGGCAGCTATGGGCTTATTTCTGTCGCCTTCCTCCTTACCACTGCTGTTCCTCCTCAACTCGATCTGCTGCGGAGTGCGCGCTAGCGACGACAGCGCCTCCCGCGTCAGCTGCTCTGCCAAGTCTTCCGTAGCGACATAGCGCCCCGATATCTTCACTGAGGTCGCCCGCCTCGGCAGTGCTAACCTCTGTAATAGAGCGCCGGCGATTCGTGTGTACGCCGCCAGATGCCGCGACGATACCGTTGGCTGAAACGAAGGGGTACGTTGTAGAAGCACGTTGTTCGCAGCTAGGTTTTGAAAGTGTGACTGGTTCGGGGCCAATCAGCGACCTCCCATTCGTAGTTCGATTGGCGGGGACGTTTGAAAACGCATTTTGGCGAGCCGCTGCGACCTTTTGAGATACGCGTGTTCAAAACCTTATTACAAATTACACACTTTACGCAGAGCGCTGAAATCTGTCCTGTAATGGTCCTAATGACCCGCTCTACCGGATCACCGTGTTTGCACAAAATCGTCAAAACCGTTTCAGGGTCCCTTTAAGCCAGCTAATATTAATATTGGGTGTACCTGGGAAAGTTTGGTATACTTTTGGGCGATGGTGCTCCAGCCCCATCATAACAAAATATTTGCGATTTGCACATTAGTGTGGTCGTCCGTTCAATGAGTGGAATTCGGCAAAGCAATGAGCCTTCACACGTTTACACAAAACACTAATCTGTCAATTGCGATCACATTGTGCATTGATTCATCGTTTTACAAATGAACTGGGACTTCACCTGCACCCACTAAACGGACGCGTGCGCACACACAATTTTCCAAATGGTAGACAGTCCCTTCACTAGTCAATGAAAACGTGCTGCCGTACTATTTGCAGCTGCGTCCTTGTGCAAGATCTATCCGGAAAGCGCTTCGGAGACTTGTCCACGTGGGACAATAATATTCCTCCATGACATACGCCCCCGCCAACCATATGCAGTATTTGTTATCGCTTGTTTTATGCTGTGCAATTTTACTGATGCAATTAGGGTATGACAACCTGCTAGTATAGACAGTGCATCCCTGATAGTAATTTAATCTGGGTCTATAGCTAATCAGTGTATTCTTTATAATTACCACTACTCATACTCATAATAATGACAACATAACATAACAAATTGTGAACAGCCGATTGAGGGGAACGGCAAGCGGGGCGAGTTTACGTAATGTGTGGTTCCGCAAACGTGTGCGCGTGTGCTCACCAGTGTTGTCTGGTACAATGGCCGCAACACAGGTTTCGGTAACGTGAATATCACTCTTTAGCACAATGCCTTCCCACTTTTCCATTCGTGTGCCTTAACAAGGCACGGCAGGGGATGCACAAATCCTAATGAAAGTTGTGGGCCGGTTCCCCAAGGCAGCAAAGTTGCAGTGTTCATCGGCACTGACTAATGTTATCTAAATGGTGGTTATATGTCAGCCAGTGATGGCAAAATGATGGCAAATAGTGGAAACCAATTATTAATGTTGCCTGCCCGCTGCTACAAAGCGAAAGTGTCATTTGATGACTTATTGTGTACCCAACTTTTTCCCACCTGGTGTATCATGCCTGGCGCGTACATTGGACTGGTTGCCTAAAAGGTCCTGAGACGCTGAAGAGAAGCAGTAGCCCAGTTTAGGCTGATAAAAGTCTTCTTTGAAAACGATATCCTTGTTAGTTTCATGATAACAAGCAGATTTTTATAAGAGATAATGAAGACCAAAGCAAAGCAAATGCTCTAAGTTTTAGAATTTCATGCCTGGTCGACAGCCCATCGTCAATGTAACGTTGCGGACTACGAAGTATTTCTTCTGCATTTGGATACGCTGGTTTCGTAAATGTTTAAAAAAGGATGCCTCAATTCAGATTTTAACATCTTCAGAATACAATGCAGGGTATCTCTGACGACAGTATGGCTAAACTCACAACCACAGTGCTCACAACAGACGCTTTCGAAATACACAATGTCATGGCAGGCTAATGCCGGAACTTCAAAGCGGCTTCGCCATCCAGATTTCTACATCGTTTATGGCTGATGAAGTCGTCTTGGGCGAAATTCAATATCGTCAAAGCGTAATTTACCAATGTATGCACCCCCCCCCCCCCCTTTTTTTTTCTCATTTCAGTAACTCAATTGTTTCGGTCTCAAGGAGCTAAGCCACCGTGACACATCTAGCCGGCTTACAGCCTATGCAAGAGAAACCAAATTCCAAATGACTTCTCAGCGATCTAAATAGCAACAAAGTCTTTAAACAGGATGCAAAGGACTGACCCCCAAGAAATGCGATAGCGCGTACTTGAGCTTTCGAGAATGGAGCATAAGCAACAGTACTACATTGCGAAGAAAACTGCTTAACAGCAGCGGCAGCAACTTGAGATTCTGCGGAACCACAGCGACGGACAGCAAGAAACAGCAAGGAGAGCCAAAGCTGTTTGTGCAAGAAGCTCCTCTGCACAGAGGAACCCACACGGAGCATCGTCATGAGTCTTGCACGTACTGTGGGTGCACATTTCACTGTCACAACACTGCACTGTCAGCCCCACTCCGCAGGTGGTGCAAGTCAAACAAAGGCAAGAGCTGTACAGTACATGATGACACATCAGTTAAAGCAATGACATGTGCGAGTGTGCACAAGGACTTCCTAGGATAGCCGTTTAGATCCAGCACTTACTCCTTACAGGAACACTGGAGAGCTTTAGAAACAGAGGACATAAAGTTGGTTGGCACTACTAGCCAATGTGTGGAGCCACGCGGGCATCAGATAGAAGCGTGATAAGAAAGAACATGCCACGTTCATACAGCTTCGAGCATATGTGCGCCGACAGTGCAGTGCTAGAGCACCGGTCACCTTTGTTGTGGGTAGCATTCCCCTGCCAACCACTCTGAGTGTGATGGCAACAAGAACACTGCTGCGTTAGGCACCCAAGCATGGTACCGATGTTGATGCATCAATGCGGCGCAAGTAAATATGATCGATACCTTTGTCATGGGCATTCACGATCGACTGTGTCCAGTTATTACACAAACTACTTCAGTTACCACAAGGGGTTGGTCCTTGAAGTTATGGAGGCAATGCGTGAACGTGGGTTCATCCACGTCAAACAGTGCCGTACCAGCGAAACACTGATAGCAATGGGCAAGTTCACGTCGATGTAACAATAAACATTCAACTGCTAATGCAAAGACACATTTCACTTTCGTGTTATACCGATTATAGAGAGAGGGATCAGTGACATTTTTTTTTTCTTTCTTTCTAGGTGGTCACGTGCCTAGCGTGCTACCACGTGGCTACTCACCTGCTACCAAGAAGTCATAGAAAACAGATACTAGTAGACTGGTATCAATATGAACCAGTGTGAAGTGCCACAAAATTTTCGTACCGTCCCACGGCGGTAATCTGCCCGTCATGGTGGTGGGGTGCCTTGCACAGAAGGTTGAAGTTATGCTGACAAAAATGTGCCTTGTTGGAGAGAAATCAACGTAATGTATACGTGTGCAAAAACACAATGAGCTAACCACTTCACTGCGTGGCATAAAAATTAATGAATTGAATAAGGCTTATACTAAGTGTGGCTGAGGCTGTTTGTTAGATCTCTGAATGTGCCGTATTGAAAGGTGAACTTTGTACATGAGGAGCTCTTCTTTATGTCTGAATCTGCCAGAATAGTGCCATCATACACAGAAACGAATGATTAAAAATACATCACGATACGATGGCCAAAAAAACCGACCAGCAACAGTCTCTCAGGTTGCAAACAAGCTATCATTGCCAAAAGAAATGGCTGGGCCAGGCCAGCAAGCAGGCAACCCTACCACAATGGTTTAGTACCAGTGCTCTTGGTGGTATCTTTGCTCATGGCATTATTCTCCAGCACCGATTATAGCACTGCGGCACTGTGCAGTACCCTTACATGGTGGTAGCGCTAGTGGTAAGCAGCTAATTCTTGCAGAGCAAGTTTTCAGGCCTGCAACACTGTTTGCGCAGTGGTATTTTATCAATACAATTAGAATAAGACGAGATAATATAGATAATCAGTTCCTGATAAAATGCAGTAATATTTTGTGTTCACAGCTGTGAGTGTACTTAGCATATGCGGCAGATCAAGCACTTCTGAAGGCACAGTTTATGTTGCGCTATTCCATATTCGATTCAATATTCCACAGCTGGATATTTGAATTCTATTTGAATCTCAAAATTTTGACATTTGTACACCCCCAATTAGCTTCTACAACCAAGTAGAAATTAACCATGTTTTGGCACTAGTGAATTATCTCTACTAACACAGAAGACTAGTGCAACAGCACGACCAACTTTTCTGCGAACGTACTTAAGAGGCATAGTGCCATAGTAAAATGCACTGCACTGTGACACTTGGCAGTGTAAAGGGAGGTCCTTTATAAAAGGGAACACATGAGCGCACAGCCTGTGTTCTGCGGTTGAACAACCGGTGTATAACTGGTTCTGCAGAATAACTGGTACGGTCGATCAAAGTGGCTTCACATGATGAACCAAATCGCAATCCGAATCAGCTGACCAGTGTATCACGTGACTATGTCACCCATTCCTGAAGTGCTCCCTCGGTGTATGGAACGTCCACATGGACCAATTCGCGAAAACTAAGGATGCCCAAATCAGTCTGGTCTGCTGGGGATCTTTGGCGAGAGATACAAAAATCGTGGCTGGGAAACACATTTGCCTGGCAACTGAATGTTTTTTCTTTTTTCATGTTTTTCACGATCTGGGATCCATAAGCAACATGAATCCACATGAAGGCTGCAAGATCAACACTGGGACAGCAAGCATAAATGCTTATCAAAACGCTGCCGAGATGGCAGTGCATGCACCATTGCACCATGCGAAAGCACATCATCGGCCCCTTCCACGTTTCCCATTTGAAAGTACATACACTGTACGTCTGTTCAAGCGAAAACCCACCAAATGATGAATATTACGTTTGTTAAAGAGATGAAGTGGTAGTCTTGAACGATCTGGTTCACAGTATCTTGCACAAATCTGTACATAATATGACAAGCTCCCCTTCACACAACACAATCGACCACCGGCGCACTTGGGCACTTCGGCTGTCATCCACAGGGTGAACTGAACCATCTGCGGTCCCCTGTTGTGCGAACGCTAGCTGCAGTGTGATCCGTGCAACGTCACGTGTCGCATCACTGATTCGGTCCGCGGACATGTCTGTCATGTGAATCCACCTCAAGCGGCGTAAATCTGAGACTCTCGTTTGAAAGATAGTTCTCACAGCTAAATGTTACTCCAAAAACGTGTTTTCTTTTGCTTCTGCTGGCTTGTGATGCATGGTGTCGCTGCACAGCAGACGCCATGCATTCATGTGTGCCCTTTTATAAATGATCACCCTGTGCATGGGGACCCTTAGCAGAAGGCCGACCAACAAAAAATTGCTAAAGAGTACGCAGTGGTAGAGCTCTCTGAAAAAGAATGGCTGTTCACCGACACAGATCAACTACATGCGGCCACTATAAAACCAAGTCTCGTGTGGGTCTAGGCAGCTAAAGTAAGAAAGGCACCAGACAAAGTGACAGGAACCAGTACCACAGGAACATGCAAAGGGAGATAGCAAGCATTTTCTTTAGCCTAAGTATACTACACAAAGCAATAGACAAGTATGCAGGAGCGGCTGCCAACTAATCATGCATGCAAGCATTGCCATTATGCGGCCGATCTCATAAGCACAATGAGATGCCACTTAGCTTCGTTGCATACAGGAGATGAGGAATTAAAACTTAACCTTTCCATGTAAATCCCGGTATATGTTAAATTACTGAATTCACTATAACTGCATTCATAGCTGGAGCTACATCAGAAGAACCAAGTACATTAAATTCTCTCTATCAAAGAAGGAAGTACTCCAAATGCAGTTACTGTCATAGTCGTCCCAATAGACAAACAAAAATTTATATTCTACCCTATGCCTCATTAAAAAACAGCAACATGTTACATAAAGATTACAACTCATACAAGGTCCCCTCCACTGCTCTCAATCAGCCACCCACCTCTCCGTCTGACTGTTGAAATTTTAAATGTGTGGTCGCAGAACCAAAAATGGTAACTGTGCGTACACAACACCAGCAGGCAAAGAAAGGTATACCTTGCAGCCTCAATGAACATGAACTGTAGCGCAAGTGCTCTTCTGTTTTTTTTTTTTTGTGCAGATCTCCTTTCGGAGTCTATGCTCATGCACTACACATGGAGGGAGGCATCATAGCTGCTGTAGAACAGAAATGCATGACCAGAAATGCTTATCACTTGTTTATTTCACTCGGGAGCATCCACTTTTTATGTCGTTGTGATGCCACAATACAGTATTTGACTAGAGATTCGTTCATTGATTAAGTGTATCGTGATGAAAGTTTGAACACTAAGCTTAACATCTCGACCCTGTCCACCTTGCACAGAGTCGGCCAATAATTTTGCATTTTGTCAATAACGGCACCAGAAACTGCTGAAGGTGCCTGAAGTTCAGGGCTCAATAATGCCCAATTTTCAGCTCTTAACATATGATCTGCGGAGGTACCGTAGCCAAGTGCACCACTTCACAAACAGGAAAGCAATGTATATAGAAGGCTCATGAGGCCAGAACTAAGGAATCCTCTAAGATGTCAAGATACAGAAGGACCAAGCCTTAAAATTTACATCTGCAGCTTGTAACGCTACAATGTACCCCTATAACGGTTACTCAAAGTGCATCTCATTCTAGAGGCTGGCTGTTTGTAAGCCTGTAGGCTACAGACTCATCTTTTATATTTGCTTGTAACAAAGGAGCATGAACTAACAGATAGCTCCATTAGGTAAAATTTATTGCACAAAGTGAACTGTACAAACAGTTTTAAGCAGCAATCAGCTAAGAATTAAGTATAGAGACTCGTAAAACATTTTAAAACTCGCTTACCCAAGCTATAAAATATATAAAATCAACCTGCAGGAACACTGTCTCATACAAATTAATGAACTAAAGAATAAATAAGCTAAAGAACAACACCAAGCCCAAGAGCAATGCCTCTCAAAAGAAAGGATGACGTCGCTGGACGGAATAACGCCAACACACCAGAAGTCTAGGCATGAGAGAAGCCTCATACAGTTCAAAGCAAAGGAAAGTGGAACAATGTCCAAGCAATTAAGATTACACTGCGAGCACTGTTCAGATAAAGATGCTACTGATAATCAAGCACAGCTTGCAGCCACTAGCAGCAACAAAACTAAAAAGCAGGCTTCCTTACAAACATGCAGGAGCTTGAAGGCACCAGGAGGGGAAACGAGCAAGGTTTTTCCCACACTCAAAATCTAGACAGCACTCCAACACCCACAGTTGCCACACGGAAGAAAAGGGGGGAGGGCGCCACAAACAGGCAAGAGTCAGATCAGAGAAGGAGGAGTTTCCCCTCACCGCTCTTCCTCTTTGCGGCGCAGTGAAGCATTGAGTTTCCTCTGGACCGCCGGGTTAGATATGACTTTGCGGGACGCCTGTGGAGAAGAGCCCTGTCCAATCACCAGATGTCGCTGACCACCCAGAAGAATCTTTTTCTTGTCTTCAGTCTCGCTGCTCTCCTCGCTAGATGACTCGGAGCTCGATTCAGAGGTGGACTCTTCCTCTTCGTCCTCCTCTGAAGAGGACTCGCTGCCGGAGCTTTTTGGGGATTCGGCGGAAGGCTTCTCTGGCTTAAGAATGGGCTTTATGGGAGTGGCAGGGGCAGCATCTGCTACATGCTCTGGCTTCAGGATGCCTTTGACATCTTCCTTGGCCTCCTGGTGTTGGTCTTGCTTCAATATGCTTTTGACGACAGGCTGGGGTCCTGCTTGCACCTTCAGAATTCCTGTTACAAGAGGTCGGACAAAGGAATGTTGAAGGGACACTAATGTGAGGTAGTGAAGCGGTTTAGACTGATAAATTACATTTTGGGAACTCTATTGGCACTCATTTCATCATCGTGTGTTCAACAGAACAGAGAAGTCAAATTTCCATTTTCTTTAATTTCATTTCCCCCCAAAACTAGGACCATATAAAGTCAGAAGGCCCACTACTTTCGTATTCTCACCATATTCGCTGAAATTTTCGAAACACGCTGTGTTAAGTCTCTGGCTTCTGTATAGCATAATGCCTATCTTTTTTTATACTGATAAATGATTATTTAGGCCTTAGAAGATTCCATCAAAGATCCGCAATGTCAGGCATAAAGGTAGAAGCAGCGTCACCAGCTGTACTTTCTTTCTGCACAATTTCTAGCTTTAGCATTTCCTCCTGTAGCAGTGCTGCTTTTCGCATTATGTAAACGTAATGTACTAATACAAGAAAAATTGTTCCCTGCTTAGGTGTTTTGTTAGACAGCTGTACTGACATTCTCCCAGAATAGACAAATGCTTCAACCAACTTGTATAGCTGGCAAATTGGTTGAGTCAGCAATATATTTCATTTCTGAGGTGTGTATTGTGAAGTAGGACATAACATGGAGGTGATCAGCACTACAGTACTTTTCACCATTCTGTCAACTGTGTTATACTATCTAATACCACAACAGTGGAAAGCAGGCATATATAAATTGCATAGAAACAGCAGCAATGTCAGAAACAGCTTGGTTGAGTTTCTAAGCCATTGCAATGGCTTGCATTTGTATTAAAAATTGTAGGATATCTTGCAACAAGTGAGCATGGCTGCTTTTTTTTCACTGCTCATCACTGTACACTAATAACTGCATCTTAGCACATCAGATCACTCACTATTATTAGGTTTGTATGCAATGTTGGGCTCAAAATTCAAGGACATTGCAAGGATTTCAAGAATGCAAGCTGGCAAAACTCAAGGGTGTTAGCATAACTTAATTTCTGCATGAGTTAGAAGAGGGTTTCTTTTTTCACATTAATTTCACTTTCAACAGCAGCTATCTCCACTTCCTTTGGCTGTTTGACAAAAACTGTTCGCCTCGATCAGACAAGCCCTTTCATTTTTGCAACCCATGACACACCATAAATGTCGAAGTCAGCTAGTCACCTCACAACTGTTCCATAATCTGACGTGAACATAGAGTTGTTTCCTTTGCAGGTCTTTATTAAATACTCCATCAAAAAGGACAGCACAGTCAGCTCACCTCATCATGTATTAGACTTCTGAAGTGAGAAATAGGTGCCAACCATGGCACACAATGTCCGTGCATTTTTTCTTGGAGAAAGTGAAACTTGTTACGATATCGCAATCCGGAAGAATCTTTTGAAATATAGCTAGGAAATCGATCTTATGGAGCTGTACTAGTAGTGCAACGACACAACTTTCGTTGTCCACAAAACCTTGGCTTCGATTACAAAATCATGCTTCCTGCAGTTTTCGTGAAATGTCGCAGCCAAGAGGAGGTTGCCGTGCTTTAACGCCGACTGGTCACCTCCAACGTCAAGTTTACCACTTGCATGCAGCTTGCTGTGGACGAGCAGCCCTCCCCTAATGCAGCTCTTAATTGGTGCTCCAAGCCTTTCTTATGGCTGTTCAAGAGACATACCCCATTGTCATGTCAACCATCTTATGACATATTGTGCACTTTGCTCAATAAGAACCCCTTGATTCTGGACCTGTGCATAAGTTGCAACATTGCAACAAATTTGCAACAAATCTGGAGTTATTGCATCATAAGTTGTTGCGAATTTCCACTGCAATTTACAATAGCACATTTGCTAGCACGAGCTCTGCGCATCCCTTGTTATGCTGGAATCACACTTGCCTTTTGGGGTGGCTCCAGGAGCTGGCTGCACTGCATCTTCTGGGGGTGATGAATGAGACCGAACACGGTTGAGTGGCACACCAAGCACAGCCGGTGCAGGCACAGCAGGTTCGGCGGATGACTTAGATCCCAGAGATCGCCGCATGCTGTTGGACCGCATGGGTGGCTTCTGTGTTAGCACATCTAGGGTGACCTGCAAGCATAAGAGATGGCACCCCAACATGCTTGTCTGCAGTTTGACAAACACCATCTGGAACCAAAACGCATGCAAATTGTGGCTCAAGTGAGCTCATAGTTAGGGATAAACATCCTTGGTCTGCCTTTCCAAATTCTGTCGACTTTTTCAGTATATTTTCACCCAGAAATTTATTTCCTTTTAAGCAATATTTTCCAAATTATAATGTTTGCCAACTTTTGGGAGCCAAGCAATATCTCTCAGTAAATGTCAGATAGGCAGATTGCGTCAACATATGCGCTTGCTGCTACTGCACTCCTGACTCAACACTGCAGCTGCAGACAATACAAGTAAACACAGACTTCTTCAATTGGTGGATGCTGCCCCCATGCAAGCATCACAAAACTAGCCAAGCTTATCTACTGAAGTACTGGCAGCAGGAGTACTGCAAGGGCCTGCATACTTCGCAGCTTCTTGTTTTTCTTTTCAGTGCTTGTTTTTTCATCATGCTTATACTGTATGTGTCTTGCTTTAAATACTCATGCTTTTAGTAATACCAAAACAAAAAAACCTCGATAGGTGTACTTAAAGGCCACCAAGTAAGGTTCATAATTATTAGCACGACAGCAAGCAACACAGACACACGGAAAATTCTTTTATGGCAGAAATATGGTGCTTGCATCCAAACACATGTAGGCTCTCAGCAGGACACCAACACAAGCTTACCTTCAGTGACCCCTTTTTAGTGAAAATAAATTTAAGAAGGAGAAAACGGAATTTGCCTGTCTTTTCCAGGTTTAACTGGAAACACTAAATCCTACAAACAGCATAAATGAGTACTAACTGCTCACATGTACACATGGCTCTGCTATAGTTCAATCAAGACAAAAGGTAAGCAAGGCCACAAGCCCACATGTATCAGTTATGGTACCTCAAATTTTGCGGTTACTGGATAAATTGTCTTGCAATTCAGCAACAGCAAAGGAGAAGAGAGGCTTTTGAACACCGAATAAAATAGAAGGTATAGGGAATTTAGCGACACAGGCAAGGTGTCTCAGAATGGCAGGCCAATGTGCCCTTAAAGCTACAAGCCAGCAGCAAGTGGCAATCAATCCAACATCAGTAATGGTGAATCCTATTAATGAATCTGCAGCACTTTGAGGGTCATTACTGTTTTGCTGTGCACCAGAGAAAGAGTAATCTGTCTGTTCGTATCAGCCACTCTACCATGGAGCGCTCTTTGTTGATCTGACTGGTAGAAACGGGTTTAGATGAGACTACTGAAAATGCACTGCCATATTCAAATTCGCTGGTTAACTGTTATTTTCAATGCTTCCTGTAGAATCGTCCAATAACCCTGTGCAGTTAGCACGTTCATTCAACAATACTGCTGGAATGATGCATTGAGTGATTGTGAAAGCACGCTGAGTTTCTCAGAAAGTTGTCAACAATGAGTTGCATATGCAGTCTGAAAAGGTGTTTTTGAAAATGTTCCTGAAGCAACCTTGCCGATGACTGAATTATTGAATATCAGTGCAATATGTCAGGAGAGTGCAGGGCATAGGGTCCGAAAAGTGCAACTAGATGAGTATGATGACTTTCTTGGAGCATTCTTAATTGTTCTCACTTGTTGACCTGGATTGAGTTGCTCCCTCATGAATTAAGCATGCCACGCGAGACCGATCTGTGTAATTCACCATAACCAAGATTTTAAACGTGCAACTTAGTGACTGTTGAAATGCGGTGCAAGTAACCTAGCAGCAACAAGTGAAAGACCTATCTCGAATGAGTGACTGCGAATATCATCAGGACTTGTTTCGGTGCAAGTCATAATCATACCTACCTTGCCTACACATAACCCCAATATACGCTAGCAACAAACATAACTGCCTATTAGCCAAACGTGAAATGCATTACCATCAATCTTTCACATAGATATATTAGTACGATGAAGTAATAGGTAAGGAAATGATCAAGGGAATGATCAAACAACTCATACCTGCCAGGTTGGCAATGGCCGCTTGCTACCTCCCATGATATCCAGAGAATCAACTGGCAATAACAATGAGACGCTTCTTGGCATTTTGAGAATTGGTGAAATTTGAAGTATGGGCACACTTTTATACTGTCGAACTTTGCTTTTTTTTTCCCCCTTGTCTGTGAACATCACTGAAACCCAACCCCTGCAATGCAACAATATGTCTTGCATTGATGAGGAGTGATGGTGATGCATTTTTTGCGTGCCTAATAGGTCGTTTGAGTTTGCTGCTAGTACATATAATGTGCAGACATGTAGAAGACTTGTAAAGGCCCAAGCACAGGCACATTAAATTATAATGATTGGGATTTTGCTGTACTTGGAAGTGGTACAATGAGTGCTAGGCAGTGCAAGTGAAGGACGTGAAGGCCTGTCATGCCACCTCGGTGGTTACAGGATTTTGCAGAGCTTCAGGCAGTAGTTTTACTTTGCCAAGTACATTTCCATGCAAGAAATGAATGGAAACCTAGTTACAGAAAAGTGTCCTCACATTTCACACTTCACCCTTAACCACCATACCACAACTGCTTATTTCAATTGATATCTAAAGCAAAAAGCACTTGCATATATATGTACATGAAGGAACAAAAAAAAAAAAAAGTTTTGCAAATAAGACAATGGATGCGGCATGCCAATCACTCCCCTTGTCCACCGCTATACTGATGTATGCGAATCTCTTATTGGTGCAATGCTCTTTGCATTCAACTGCAATTGAAGTGAGTGCTATAGTGTCCTTGTGAAGTCGTTTGCATTAAGCACCACCACAAATGTGCAAGACTAGCCGTGAAGAAAGTAGCCCATGTTTCTCTATCAAGTAACACAAAAACAGGTACACACAGCTCACCTTCTGGTTGAACATCTTGAGCTTGTCAGCCAGGCTCATCTTGGACAGATCATCCTCCTTCACTTCGGGCTGTTTGTCCTGATCCTTGATCTCCTTGGCTGCCAGTTGGACTTCCTCCGTTGTGACAGGCTGCGTCTGGGAACGGAGACGCCGTTCAGCAATGGTAAAACGGGCTGGTCGCTTACGCTCTGCCCCATTTTGTGGAGGACCAAGTATGGCAGACTTCTTGAACATAGACACCTTTGCTGCCACACTAAGCTTGCTGGGATCCAAAGAATCATCCTCTTTGGTTGCATCAACAGTTTTCACAGGGCTTGGCACCCTCTTTTGACCACTGCAACAAAAGAGAACATGACAACGCTATAGCCACTGAATGAGCGTGCAGAGCACGTGCAGTGGCATAAAGTTCGCTTTTCTGGAGGGGACAAGGGCCTGCAGTCTTGCCTCCCACATATTAGATATATTAGTAACCAAGCACTTTGACAACAGGAGTAACATGGCTCATAAGAAACCCACCATGTTCTGTTATTTGTTTCATGCCCATTTCATTCAAGGACTGGCGCACTGCTTCCCTATTCCTTATACTGATACACATCTGATACAAATATATATATAGGTACATCTGGCGGGACAAAGGTGATTGCTTTCAGCAAACCCTTTTTTTTTTTTCTATGAATTCACTTTCATTTTACTTAGCATGAATTTTTTCGGCTTTTTTCCATGTAACGCTCAAAGGCTCTCCTTTGCTCTACTCTCTCGCTTTAAATTTCTTTGGTTGGAGAGAGGAGAATGAGCAGTGAACTTTACCGGGGGAGGGGGCAAGTCTCCTGGAGCATGCACCCTTTCTTTTAGGGATGCAAAGACAAACTGCACTTTTAGCAGCAAACATTTTATGCCTCAAAAGTTCCAAATTTCATCATCCTCATCATCAGCCTATCTTATGTCCAGTGCAGGACGAAGGCCTCTCCCAATCCTTGCCATCCTTGCCTGTCCTGCGCGAGTTGATTCCACTTGATGCCTGCAAATTTCTTAATTTGTCCCCCCCTCTTACTCTGTCGCCCACGGCTGCGCTTACCCTCTCTCGGTATCCATTCCGTCGTTCTAACTGTCCATCGGTTATCTGTCCTCATCACAGTGGCCTGCCCATGTCGATTTTTCTTCTTAATATCGTTCATGATGTCAGTGACGCCCGTCTGTATTTTGACCCACTTGGCTGTCTTCCTATCTCTTAGTGTAATGCCTATCATTTTTTGTTCCATCACCTGATGCGCGGTTCTTAACTTCCTCTCTAGCTTCTTTGTATTTCTCCAAGTTTCTGCCCCATATGTCAGTAATGGTAAGGTGCAGTAGTTATATAGTTTTCTGCTTGAGTGATAGTGGTAGGTTTCCATTCATGAGTTGGGAATGTCTCCCTATGCACGCCATCCCATGTTTATTCTACATGGGCGTGTTCTCCTGTCAGTAGCCGTCCTAGATATTGGTATTCTTCTACGACTTCTAATGTCTGGTTTTCGATCGTGAAGACATGTTTCTTCACCGTGCCACTTAGCATTAACTTTGTTTTCTGCATGTTCATCCTTAATCCTACCTTAGCGCTTTCTAGGCTTAAGTCTTCAATCATCTTTTGCAGTTCGTCGCCATCATTGCTAAAGAGTACTATGTCGTCTGCAAATCGCAGGTTACTCAGATATTCGCCGTTAATCCTGAGCCCTGTCTCTTCCCAGTCTAACCTATTGAACATTTCTTCCAAACATGCAGTAAATAGCATTGGAGAAATTGTATCTTCTTGTTTGACATTTTTCTCTATTGAGATTTTCCTGCTTTTCCTAAGGAGGAGTAGGGTGGCCGTAGAATCTTTGTAGATGTTGGCTATTGTGTTGACGTAGCTATCACATATTCCTTGACGGCGTAATGCCTCCAGAACTGCTGGTGTCTCTACCGAGTCTAAAGCCTTTTCGTAGTCTATGAAAGCCGTATAGAGGGGTTTGTTGTATTCAGCAGATTTCTCGATTACTTGATTGATCGCATGAAGGTGGTCTATGACGGAGTATCCTTTCCTGAACCCTGCTTGCCAAATATCAAGCCACCACCCAATTCCCTACTAGCATATTGGAAAACATCTTAATTTAATGAAAAAATATAGCAGACTTTTCAGAGGAATGTGCAGGCCCAGCTATCTTGCCAAGATGTCATTAGACGCAGTAAAGTGTAGGTACACTTACGAGGTATCCATTTTAATGGCTTCTTCCAGCTCTTCAGACGTAACTGGCAAGGTTCGCCTGCGTTCCCGCTGCAGACGAGTGTTTTTGGCAGGTGGACTATAAGGCTGTGGGAATTCGGGTTTCTTGCCAAATGCCTGCTGATCTTGCCTGGAGGCTTCTTTGTTGAAGATGCTCAACGAAGCTTCCTTCAGCACGAGATTGCGGAAAGACCGCACGGACTCCAGGCTGCATGCAATGAGATTGAATTTTACATGTGGCTGCACGAAGATGCAACAAATTCAGTTAAAAGGTTATCTGTTAAATAAAACTTCAGCTGTGTCACTACTAGACAAACTAGAGATTCTACCTTATGGACTGACAAAACCATTTATTATTGCATGGTTCAAGTGGTCACTACAATCCTCCAAACCCTGGCAGACTCTAGGTTCAAGTACTTGCCCCGTGTTGACCTTCCGAATAAAACCAAACCCAACAAAATCAAAACCTTGTTTCATAGGCAGTGCACTGAACAAATTACCTATACAGAGTTCATAGCATAAAGCAATGAATAAAATTACCTACATGTTTCTCGGTAATGGTGCTAACTTGCCTGCATTAAAATGACAAGCATGCAAATTTGTTTTGCTGAAGAAAAAAATTAGTAACAACAAGCGTAAAACTGATGGGCTGCAGTTCGCTGCAATAGTTCAAGGAAAAATCTTGTTTCAGACGACACAACCAGGTTCCAGTAAGTGAGCTACAAGGTAATATAATTGCCCATACCTATCCGTAGCCTTGATCTCGCTGGCTGTCACAGGCTGGGTCTTGTAGCAAGAGGCATTTCGCCTGAAGTATCTTTTCTCTTCTGGCGATGATGTGCTGATGGAAAAGCCAGAAAGTGGCCTGCAATGACATTGTTCCTTTTTTTCATTTTGCTGGAAGCACATATATATGAATCATGCAAACATCTTTGAGAATGTGAAACAAATCCTTCAGGAAGCAAATAGCTACAGCTAGCCCACATCCACAAACTGACCTCATCTTTATCCCCTGCTTTCTTTATTGTCCCTACACTATCAACGTATGTTTTAAAGGAGTACTGACACAAATTTGAGACATTCTTGTATTAATGCTCTAAATGAAATCAGGGATGGAGAGAACCCTGAAAAGAGTATAGTGGTTCCTCTGGAATGAGACCAATATATTTTTAACCTTTCCTAACATTTATAGCTTCTCAAAATAACATCTTACACTTTGTTTCACTCTCTAAGCATTCTGCTTTTCAACACAAGAAGAACAATGAAGACCAAATCTGCCAAACCTGAGAAAAGCTTGTTCGAAAATTGTAAGGTTGCGAAAAGACAGCAGTGAGACAATTGCAAGATACGAAAGTTCGTTGGTCAGTGATGGGATGTAAAAAGCTGTTATGGCTAAAACAATGATCTAGGATGCAAGAAAATTTGTTAGGTTATGCCTCACTAGTGGCAGAATTCAGAAATAACATCCAAAAAAACTTTTTTTCATAACCTTTGGCTCCAGTGAGCAGCTACACCCTTAGAATACATTATACGTGCTTCCTAGCTCTGGTGTGTGCAGAGCATTAATGATGCATGCCAGGAACATGAAAAATGTCCCTTTTGCACAGCCTCAAAAACATATCTGTACTCTTTTAAGAGCACTAAATGGTAAGCAGATCAAAAGATATGTTATAAAGCATGCTCACAGATATTGGAATAATCTGCAAATCATGTTAATGGCGACCTCCAGTGAATTTTTCAGATAAATGCATCTCAGTGAAGTTCACTGGATTTGTTCTTTGGCACACTTTCGTTATTTATACAAGATTGCAGGCTTGAGAGATTTGTTGATTGCTTACAAATCAACTTTTACTGACTATCTCAAGCCATCCGCCTGGCTTCCCACAATTATTGGCAACATTGTAGGTTGATGTCATTCCAGGCAAAGCGATGAAAGTGACGAAAGCACACAAGTTCGATACCGTGGCCTTTTACACATGCAGTACGCCTGTGTGCCGAATCTTTAAGGCCACGCCCCTGTCAAAGTGCTTCGAGACTTTGCATCCAGAGGAAGGGTGTATGTGCCATTGTAAGGCACAAAAGGAGTCATTTGACATGTGAGGACAGCACTGCTCAGTTGGATTTCAGCTTCGCACATTTTTGCTTATGAATATTTTTGCATTTGCTGAGGGTTTCTACAATGAGAAGCATGAGAGCCAAGTTTCAGGAGCAAAGAATGGTCACTACCTTGAGGTGATAGGAAAAAAACACACCTGAGTTGGCCACAAGAATGATAAGTGAAACAGAGATAAGGTATGTTTTCGAATACTAGCCTCAGTCGTTACTTGTTTCCCTACAAATAATTTTTAAATTTAGCTTATGAATAGTGTTATTAAGAAGGGAAGACGTCTGGGCGTGTTTAAAGTTCATCATACAGTAAAAACCACAGCCCAAAGAATGAACAAGAAGCAAGATGAACAAGGGACAAGAACTAAAGTTCAACAAATATTTTAATGCAGCTGGTGAGCACATATAACATAGACGGAGCTGCAAAGGTAAACAGAAGATAACCAGCAATGAGACTTCTAGGCAAAAAATTACAGCTCTTTTCTGGATAAAGAAAGACTGCACAATGACATTCGTTACCTGCCCTGGCTATCTCAGCCGCTCTCACAATTTCCCTTGTCTTATTCACATGCTTAACAACGGTTTTCCATCAAATAGGTTAGCGCTGTGTTTTTGTGTGTCTTTGCATTGCGTTTTCTACCATACTGAGCAAGATGTAGGTCTATTGCGGTACAACCTGCTTTATTGTTATGCTATGCCGGACGCGCACTTAGACATCTACAAGCCAAACCCACATGGTGCTTTCCATATGAAAGTAGAATTTGGTACAAGACTTGAGTGCACATTATGTTTATCCAGAAATTTTTCGTGTGGAAGTCATGCTTGCCTATCTTCTTCCTCCTTTGCAGCTCCAGCTAAGTGGTTATATGAGCTTACCAGGTGCAACAGACTGTTTACTGAATGTTAATTAGCGTTTGTCCTTGTCTGCATCTCCTCTCGTTCAATTTTTTGATCTAGTGTTTCTACTGTTTGATGAGCAGAGTTAAGGGGGGATGTGGGTCTTTAAAAAAATTTTTTTATTTTTGTGTCAATGTGAACCAAACTTTACTGTCTTGGCTAGTTTTTCATGCTGATTTCAAATCTGTAATCAGTTTTTTAATATCTGCTCTGGTTAAAAAGATATGGAGGTTTGTAAAAATAATTAATAGCCAGTTCTTACGGGGTATTTTAGCAATTAAATTGTGTTAAACCGAAAAAGAAAGTGCATGAACCCATTGCCCAAGACTTGCTCTAGGGGGTGATGCTATTTTTATTCATTTCAAAGCATTCTGTAAGTAAGAAAACAGATGGAACATTTACTGCAATTATTTTTGACATTCTTGCCTCATTATTATGCTTAATTGTAATTTATAAAATGACCTTTGGATAATAAAAATAGCATCACCCCCCAGATCGTTTCAGTACGAATAAAATGATACCAACTTTGTTATTCTCACTCAAGAACAACTTGGTAAAAAACCCCGTAAGGCTGGGCGTGGGCAGCAAAAACATCAAACTGAGAAAAACGCATTTGAAGCTTAAGACAAATGCAACTTTGGCTAAAGTGCAGCTACAGGACTAGCAATTATACGTTCTCATAGCTTTATTCTTCACGAGAACGACCATGCTAAATACAAGACCGTACTTTCATAACAAACTAGAAAAATCATGTAATAAAGCCAGGTACCATGCCCAGAATTAGCATCAGAAACTATACGTCTGGCTGGTCAGAGGTCTGTTTCAGTGTCATGCAAGCTGAATGAATATAAAAATAGTATAATAGTGTGGCTTTGTCATAAAAAAAAAAAAAAGTGCACAAAGTTGATGTCTAAAAAGCACACGCCATATTTATTAAATCCAAAACTGTTGTGTTATAATTTGACTCGGAAATGTCAACAGCAGGCAAAGCAAGGGCTGCACTCAGGGTCCACTGCTGTCTTCTGCAGTTTTGAAAGCCTGCTCATAGTAGCACTAATACCCTAGAACTAATACCCTAGAGCTCATTTTTCAGCTCTTAATGCCAGGTTTAAAACTCTCCATAGCTGCAGGGCTCTAACCAATTCACCCACAGCGCAGCTCAGTCTCCTGGCAGTTTGCGCGTTGCCTTGTCAGGTCATGTATAAACGGCTGCCGTTGCTCCTTTGTAGATACTATCCGTGGCCTTCGCTGTGCGCACTTTGTATAATCCTATCTTAAAGCTATCTTAGCACCTTACCACAAGCGAGATTCGGAGATTAGCAACCCTTTTCGCGCAAGTCGCACGCATACGACAAGGCACGCAGGCTTTGAACAGATCCCGTGCCCGCCGCTTTCAAGGTCACTTATTCCACCGAACTCCAGGCAAAGCACAAACCAAAGAACGTTTTTATCACAACTACGTTCGCAACGATAAGTTCAGCACCACTTTCTTGTCGGTGCCCACTACCATCGCTCAACAACTTCTGTTTAGTTGCGCACTGCGATGCCAGACCCACCGAACTTCGCCGCATCTCTCGCGCACTCGGCGGTCCCGTCCACTGAATAATATGCCATATAAATGCTGCTTTGGGTCCCGGTGAAAGCACTGGCAGATGATCTGACGATAAGATGCACCGCAGCGGGGGGGTTACCATAGAATGGGCCGCTCCGCACTGTTTCGGCAGCGTGCCCTCATCCGCATTCAGCCGTGCGCACCATCAACGCGTTCGTTTTTTTCGTACGCTTGACGGCGCCAACGTGGCCTGTCTAGCCGTGCGTCTTCGGACATGCCAGCAGAAAGCCAGAAAACTGCACGCTGGCGGCATAAACACGAGCGCAGACGACACTGACGAAGTGGCAGCAACCGCGGCGATCGCGAAACAAAAATAGAAAAAAAAATGGCTGCCCCGGACGCACCAGCCAATCAGAGGCGCGAGATGAGGGGCTCGCCCGCACGCGCGCGCTGTGGCCAATGAGCGATCCGAAACCACCCTTTAAAAAAGCACGGATAGCGGTTGTTCTATCGGAGCGACGCCATTTTGAAACGGCGGAAAATGTGCACAAAGAAAACAGCTTCAAAACAAGCCCAAGATGGCGGCGGCCGGCCGGCTGCCGTGCCCGCGGGGCGCGCGCGACATTTGAACAAATTTTCGCTTTTTTGGTGCAACTTTCGGCTCCCGTGGCGTCTTGAAAGTACATTTTAGACTATTTCCCGATCGAAATCCGCCTTAATAATTTTAGGGCAGCTGCTCAAAGGTACATACATGCCTAAAATGCGTTTTTCTCAAAATCGATTTCTTGGCCATTTTTTACTTTTCTAAGACCCGCGTCCCCCCTTAAGGGGGGACGTGGCACTTCCGGACTAAAAATTGGACGAAAAATCGAGTTTTTGCTGCTGAAATATTCATGTTCCTAGAGTCATTCTGCACCTACTCACAAATTTTCATAGCCAAATTTTAATAATTACCTTGCTTTAAAGAACATACACCACACATCAGGCCCATAAGTATAGGGCAAAAATTTGAACGTTTTTCCTCAATTTCTTAAAATGAAAGTATTCATGACCTCCCTGTGTTGGAGGAGCAATATCTTTTGTTCTACAAGGGTTATCATTGTGACTTTTTTTTTTACTGGAAGATGAATAGAAGTGGCTTGTGGTAAAGTAAATTTTGTTATAATACTGTGCTATGGAATTTTTCTAAATGAAGCTTTTGTTTCAAGTATCAACGAGGACATTCATTGTGTCATGTTCAAGAGTCTGTAACTTTGCTTGGAAATGGCCTAAAATGATGACTTATGTTTCTTGACACACTGTTAATATCGTCACTTGATTCTCTGGGCTGCTTTTTATTGTGAGGACTGTGGTTAATTAGCTAATTAGGCCTCAATAAAATAAATTATTTCCAATGTATTGTAAAAACTATTCCTCACAGAACAAAAATGATTACATTGTTGAAAAGGGCAGTTAAAGCTGCATTAACCCTGAAAATTTCAATTAAATACACCAAATAATAAAAAAATATTTCCAAAGCGCAGTGTCCCCCCTTAAGTGCGACTGGATGTATTAGCTAACCCCTATATTACACCTTTAAAAATTACGCGGAAGGCACCTTCAAGTATGAAAGTTCTCCACTTGTTATAAAGTGCAACGAAAAATGTACTGTGCAAGCCATGACGATATGAAAGAGAAGCAATTGCCAGCCTTTCTTTGAGTGTACCCTAAAGAAGTCACTTGGGAAGAAAAAATAAGAAACCTTCAACTGACAAATTAGACTGACATGTATGAGTTAGAGCACCTTGAATAATCCAAATACTAACGATGCCCACTTTTTTTATTCTCATGTTACTGAATGATTAAACGATGACATCGACAATATGATATCAGCATTTGTGTTTTAGTGTATAAAGTTCACAATCACCAGTGCATGTCCACCACCAGGACTGGTTAGTACTGATTTCACTTAGGCAGGCTGGTTTTTAATAAGCTTGGGCAAGGCCCAGCGCCCTGACAGTACACCTCAGAATTTAAAAGCACCAAAGGCAGAGTGGTGCACTAACTTTGCTGAGAAGCACGCTATTTAAACTGGTGCTAGAATGTCAATATACAGTAGAATCTCGATGATACGATTACAGTTGATGCAAATTTTGCAATGATATGAATTTTAATGTTTTGGACGGACGAAGTTGCATAAAATGTGCTGTCGTTCGGTGTTATATGAACAGTTTCCCCAGCCATTGCAGATGATACAAACGCGCGAAATCACCGCTTCATGCGAGCAGCTGACTCAAAGCGAGAGAGTGGCCACCACGGCTACCGGCAGTTTTTTTACACCCTGCTTGCCTTCACCTCTTTGCCCCAGCAGTGCAAGGAAGGGGCGAGATCTCTCCTTCCTGTGAGCAGCAAACCCGTCCACAGCCACGCTGCACCCCACCGACAAGAAAGAGAAGACCTCTCTGGCACGCTGGCTCAGGAAACGAGCGTGCGAGGAGGAGAGTGGGGACAAGGCATGCGAGGCCTCAATATTTCTTGTTCAATATTTGTTTCCAGGCCGGGTCATATGCCTGACAAGTTTGGTACGTCAGCCCTTTCCTGGCAGCTCATTGGCGTAGTGCAGGGTTCTGTCGACCATTATGTGTAATCTGTGCAATTGCACATAATAAGCACCAGTGAGTTAAAAGAATCGAATGTGTAATGTTTTTCTTTTTTTCTCTCCTTTAGGACTGCAAACATGTGAAAATGAATGCCAGTAAGAGCTTTTGACTTACGGAGACCTCAACGTAGTGGGCCTTTCACTTCCTATGGTGACCTTCTACTGCGGCTCTGTGTGGAGGGATGTCAGTCTGAAGACCAGTGCCACGATGTCCCAAAGTGCCGTCCAATGGGGGGCAGCTCACAACCTTGGACACAGACACTGACCCTTGCAGATCCACCCGCGTGGAATCTACCACAACACACTCGTGCAGCCTACTCGATTCGGGTTTTTGTTCTGTGCCAGTCCGTACAGCAGAAGCACTTCCAGCACTCTCCACAAAACTGAGCACGGGTTTGGCTTCAAGTTCCGTGGAATGAGACCTCCTACGAACAACAATGGCGTCTCCTTTGTCTGGCGAGTGCTCGTGGCTCCAACGCCTCTGCTGCTGGTTTTTGAGTATGGGCTTCAGGCGGTCTTCGGTGTCCTCGTCGACGGACTTGCGCTTGAGGATGGGCTTTGGCTCAGTGTGGATGCCAGTTTCCTCGTGTTTCTTGAGAATTGGCTTAGGCTTGGCAGTGTCCTCTGGCTTGGCAATGTCTTCCTTGCTTTTGAGTATAGAGTGAAGCTCAGGAGAGTGGTCTCTCTCTTCCGAGCTGCTTGAGCGATTCTTAAGGATAGAATGGCGTGGCTTATCGTCCTCCTTAATATTGGCCTTTAAAATGCCGTGCACAGACTCTGAAAACGAGGCACTACGCTCACTTTTTCTCCGAAGCGTCAGTTCTTCGGGCTTTGACTGTACAGTAATCTCACCTTCACAAGAAGCTTCTTTATCAAGTCCTGCCTCCCCAATCACAACGGCACCTCTTTCTGAACTTTCAAGCTGAAAACTTGGCCGTTCGGTTGCAAGTGAACCTAATTCCTTTATTGGTGGCCCTACCTTAACACTGCTTTGTACATGAGAAGCAGAGTCACTGCACAGATGTGAGGAACCTACACTGGACTGCACTGTCCCACAGCTGTCAGCACCCACTAATATTCTATCTAGGGCTGGAGTGTTACGTGCTTGAAGTCTTAACTTTTCTTGACTTCCAATGACAGTGGACGAGCTTTCAAGGGCAGGTGGCTTGCACTCATCAGGAACATTCAAACTTGTCACAGTTGCACCCGAAACTGTCACTGTCAATGGTGGCTGCTTTACAGGAGAGTATGACTTTGTCCAGGGCCTGAGCACTTCTGGCTTAGTGAGCTTGCCTGGACTTTCAGGACTGGTGCCGATCACTGCATTATCACTGGGAAGCTGCGCTTTGGCGACTGCACTAGAGGCCTGTTGGTCAGAAAGCTGCAGGTACGACGTTGAGGTTGTGTGAAAGGTCACGCTGAACACCTTCGGTGGTGCCGGCTCTCCCTTGCCACTTGGAACGTCGGGGAGGGCTGAGCAGTGTTTGTTAAAAGCAGTGGCTTGAGGCTCTTCGTCGCCTGACAGCGTACTGCTACAGCTTGCGTCTTCCTCACCAAATGTATCAAAAGCGTCCAAATGCTTGCCACCACCCAGCTGTGGACTCACCTGCCAGAGGAAAATGTAACAGCAAAATTAGAGCTGGTGAAAAACATGACAGAACAGGAATCCTAGTAAAAAGAAAGTGGCAAAAAATATCTGCATGTCAAAAAAAAAAAAAAAATCCCCAATTAATATATAGTACAGCTCACTGCTTAAGGGAAGACATGCAGCTAGTATGTTGCAGTCAATTACCAGTGAGATAGAGCACACATACTGCAGAATAATTTTCTTCACGTATGTCAATGTAAATTCAATTAATTATATTGGCTGCTTCATTCCAGAAAAATGAAAATAAATTTTAAGGTTACAATTTTATTAGTGACTAGGTGTGCAGTCCCCTTAACAGCGGACTGCAGTGTGCACTTGTTCCTACACTGCAGAACTGAGCACCACAGTTTTAATCAATGGGAACACTAACAAGAACAATGTGTCAATATTGGGTCACATTAACAGTGAGCCATCCTTTACTGGAACATTGAGACAATCACTCTGAACATAAAGATGACATTCTGGTGCTCCTCTAGTAGTTGTTAAAATGTAATAACATTGTGGCACCAGCATGAGTGACTGTTTTACTACTATATTAAAAAAAAAAAAGTCTGCCAATGCACAGCAAAGGTTACACTGCAATAACAATTACCTGCCACAGATTAAAGTTGTATACCACAACTATGCGGTTAAATGGCAATTATGTACAAACCCAATTACGGAACTGTAAGGGTCAATGTGATTTTTATTTAACCTGTTTTGAAACCAGATCACGATGTGTACAAAATGGGAAAAAGATTGCTTCAAGGGGGGACACTGGTCTTAGAAGGCCGAAAATTGCAAAAAAAAATCGACTTTTTGAAGCTGACATTTTCGGAATCTCTATCTATTTTTGCACAAATTGCACAAATGTCCAAAGTTTCTAGCTTCCCTTCTCATTATTTTTTCCGTAAAATGAATTTGTAACACCAATATGAGGTGTGTCTGAGCGCTAATTGTTGCTAAATTGATTTTGGCCGCTTCGCTTGTTTGCTTCTTCTGTAAAAGTCGACCTAAGAAAGCTAGAGCTACAATTCCTTTTGCACAACGCAGCTAAATATGCATAGAAAGCAACGCTGCAAGCAGATTTTCAATCCACAGTTGAAATTTCTTTTTATTTTGATTTTAAAATTATTATGTTTTTGGCTAGGTGTAGACCATGAACTCATTAGTGCTGTAAATTGAGAAGTAGTTGTTCAATTTCCAATCACCTTGCAGCGTTGCTCTCCTTAGGCTTTCTAGTAACATGCACAGGCCTTGCACAATATTTTCGATAATCACTGCACGCATTTTACGGCAGCTGACAGGATGGATTTGCAGGCTAGTTGGTCAAGCATGGTGGATTTACTTCAGCAAGTCTACCCTTTCTTGTCAAAGAAAGAGTTCTTGCCGATAACACCACCTTTGAAGGTGAGCATTCTGCTTTTCTCTATTTTCACACTTGTGCATAAAAAAGTAACAAACCATGGCAATGAGACAAATGTCTGCACAAACTCATCACCGAAAAAAAACCTACTGTAGCTTTTACACTTAGGCAGGGACAACTCTACCCATGCAGACCACCAGAGCACAGCCGCAGTACGGTATTAACAGGAACTCGCACACCGCTGTTCATAACTGAAAAACTCACATGAGGAGCAATGTTTTGGGGCTGGTTTTCCACAGCATGACCAGATTTAGGCTTATCTTGCGTCGGCTTTGGATCACCCGAGGCACCAGATCGGCGTGATTGCAGCTGGCCTACACACAAAAGAATGGTTTCTTACCAGCTGCCACACATTTCACTACTGGTAGTGCGGCAAGTTATGCTTGGCTGGTTCTCGAAGAGAATGAACAGCGTAAACATAACAGCACAGGTAATGAGCCTGAGGTAAGAAAAGGTCTTCCGCCTCAGATGCCCTTGCGCCAATAAATTGAAGAAAAGAAATTAGAAAGGTAATGGGGAAGAGATTGAGGAAGACTGTGTAATGTAATTTCTTGCACGACTTCGTATTTACCTATGTGGCAAAAGACAGAAGAAAAAGCTTCACGTTTACTACTCCTAAGCCCTCGTTAAGGAGTAATGCTACTTTGTACACAGAGCAAGCATTCAAAGCATTCAAGATGGTAAAAAGTGAAGCATGGTATAGAACGGCAAATGAAATATGTCAAGAGAAGTCAGTAGAAATATAGTTGCTCTATGAGGTGGTTAAAATGTTAAGTACTCACTACACATTTGAATAGACATGCCATTACGCAGACACGTTTCCTAACAAAGCAAGACATCAATGAAAAGCTACAAACCACTACAAATGCAAGTGGTGAATGGCAAATGCATGCTGATCAGATGACATAATCCGGTCAATCAGTATAAATAACTTATACACCATTAAAAGAAATTAACACCAAGATTTACATTAAAAAAATTGCACATCATTGCCACACACAGCTTTACAGTGGGGCCATAAAAAATGGTGGACACCTGTGCACACAAGCACATTAATGCAGACCTGCACAACATATAAACACATATGCATCTCCTTTTGAATGAAGCTAGCTGTACTGAGATGTCTTACTGACATCCTGCTATGACATGGTTATCGCTCTGTTGCCTACTGCACCACAGGACTCCATAGAGAATATAGCAACTATAATGGAGCTGGAAAAAGCTATGGCCAAAGATGCCATCACAAGATTATAAAGCATTTTTCTAAACTCCTTCATGATGGGTGAAACTTGTAGTTCAGGAATCGATGGATTCATTTCTAAGGTTTCATGCCCAAACAATGCTATGATTATGAGAGACGCCATAGTAGAGGTCTCCGAAAATTTCGACCACCTGGGGTTCTTTAACGTGCACCTGACATCGCACAGCACACGGGCCTCAACTGTACTTCAGAAATCGAGCTCGAATGGGGATCAGTGAGACAAGCCACTGGAACATACATTTGAAACATTCACCCAAGAAAATGAAATGTGGCGAGCTGTTCAGAGAGAAAAAAAAAAAAGTCAAAAGGAGCATTAACAGTTTAAGCTACATATTGTGCACACAATCAGAAATGCACTGCTGCCAAAACAGTGCTGGTAATCTTATACTACTCCTTTAGGAAAACAGCCAAAGCTGCAGCACTTGTGATCAACTAAATGGAAAATTACCAACTGACAACCAGACAAAGTAGTGATGTCCCTTTAGTGCCTTTAGACTCCCTCCTCCCGAAGGAAGTGTGTATCATTACTGCTACCGCAGCCACTACCAAGGTAGCATGCTTTTTACCAGAAAGAGGTATCAGTTACAGCTACCAGGATATAAAAATGAAGGACAGAGGTGGCAAGCTTAGCCCTACCTGTCAGAGAAATGCCTGAAGACTTCTTTTCTAGCACTCGTTAAACACCGAAACCTTGTGTGCCCCGTGCAAGCAGTGGGAACAACACTAGGTCACTCCTGCAGAGCTCCGAAAGAGCTGTCTGTGCGCGGATTCAGCATGCGACGCAGCATGGCTGCACAGAGAGCTGCCGACGGAAGGAAAACTGGCGGATGGCGAGGCTAAGCAGGCGACTGCCTGCTGGCTTTGAAACTGGGTTCCTCTAGCCGTGAAAGCAGTTTCGAAAAGCAGGGCAACCAAGGCTGAGACGGGAGGAGAAGGCTGTCACGAGGGAGGGGAGGGGGTGTGCTGGGAGAAGAGACCCAAAGGGCAGGGGAGCGCTGCTATTTTGGAAGCACGGCTGGGTGTCAAGTGAGCACGCATCATGGCAAGGCCCAAACAAACAAAATAAAAAAAGCAGTCAAGTGGAAGGGCCCACAATGCCAGGCACGGCAACAGCATCTGCCAGACTGTACAAAACGCAGCCCAACTGTGATGTGCCAGAAAAGAAACTAGTACGCTATACCATAAAAAAAAAAAAACTGTTTTGTGGCATCATTGAGAAATATTAATGGCCCAAACCCAGCAATGGCAAGCAAGCACATGCTATGGGTGAGGAAAAAAAAAATGAAAGGAAAGGAAGAAAGGACAGAGCCGAGCAAGTGCTATATCAATATTTTCAGCAACTATAATTTCTTTTCCCATTAGATCCAGTGCATATGCCTAATTTAGAAACTTTGGGGATGGCAGAGAGGACAGATATATTGAAGCAACTGAACTGCCCTCAGTACATGCAAGCGAGTTAGTAAAACTATACAATAATGAAATATTTGTATGAGCAGAGACTACTACATTAGAATGTACAAAAGTGAGCACAGGCAGCCCAAGGTGGAACCAAACAAAACCAACTAAACTTTATTCTCTCGATCGTACAGCCTCAACGGCTTGGTTGCGCACCCTCGCACCACTTCCCTTTCCCGCACACACGATAAGATGTTTACGGACAATCATAGATGGGAAAGGGTGCCTGGCTGCTGTTGTGAGACAGTGAGGCCACCACAAGCGATTGTAATTACAAGTACAGTGGCATCCAAGTATAAAATTTGTATTTGCCTGTCTAGCTTTTTGTTTCTCAGAGATCTTGCATGCTTTCAATTTTTGGATCAACACTGTCACTAATAATCATTCAATTCTCTAGATTTTTCTTTTGCTTGAAGAAAACTATGATACAGTGTTTTAAGACTCCGCAACATTTCAAAACCATGTAGAAATTTCAAATGAAAATTTGTGAGACTATGACAAGGTCTTCATAAGTCTCACTAAAATCCACATAACAGCATTAAATTGCATATTTGCACTATATGAACATTCGGGAACATGCCCACTTAGTTTGAGCACCCTTGATCCATAACCTTTTACGCAAGTCACATCCAAATTTATAAGAGAAGAATAGTTGAGACTTTTTTTTGGATAGGTGTAAAGAAAATTTAATTACATATTTGCAATCAGTAGACAAAGTTTCATATTCCCTGAAAAATTTATGTGTCTAGGATCCATAACAAAATATTTTCTCCTCGGGACCCATGTCTCCCTTTCATACCTTGTTGGTCATGCCAACAACAATACTGAAAGACCAATTTCCCACAAGCATGGCAGCTTGTTTATGGTGCAAGAACATCTGAATACCTCCCCTCATGCATCTTCACATGACACTTTGCCAACCTCAAATGGAAGAATTAAAGGGACGGACAACCAATTTTTAAAGTGCCTAAGTTACCTGGTTTCATTATTTGAATGGAAAGCTTACCGGTCAGACTGTCGAATCATGCAATGACAATGGGGAAATCGCCGTAAATCATTTTTTTTTATCAGGATTTCTTGCTTATGGAGTATTAACGCAACACATGTCGCAAACAGTGGCTGACAGCTGCCGTGTGTGTTTGCACCAGGTTCTTTATTTCTGGGGTTTTACGTCCCAAAACCACGATTTGATTATGAGAGACGCTGTAGTGGAGGTCTCCGGAAATTTCGACCACCTGGGGTTCTTTAACGTGCACTGA
Organism: Hyalomma asiaticum; assembly: GCA_013339685.2. Classification (NCBI taxonomy): domain Eukaryota; kingdom Metazoa; phylum Arthropoda; class Arachnida; order Ixodida; family Ixodidae; genus Hyalomma; species Hyalomma asiaticum. The sequence continues at coordinate 85,671,977 of CM023482.1, forward strand.
CATCGCACAGCACACGGGCCTCAACATTTCGCCTCCATTGAGATGCGGCGTGGCCGGGATTCGATCCCGCGACACTCTGATCAGCAGCCGAGTACCATAGCCACTAGACCACCGTGGTGGGGCATTTGCATAGGGTTCTGCCCCGACAGAGCGCATGCATGCAACGCCTGGGAGACGCTGCCCGCATGCGCCGCAGTTAAAAGCAGATTTCGGTTGCCGTGAGGGCAGCGACACTTGTCAACGTCGACTCCTTTTGCTGCATAGAAAGCGAATAATAAGACTGGGATGCGTTTTTTATACGTTGAGTGCAATTTGAAGACAGAGTTATGGTCGTATGAACAGCAGCAGGCGACGTGCAGCAATTCATAGACTCCAGAAAGCAGTACCAAGGCTTCACCACGAGGCTACGACACGTTTCAGTTAACCAGTTTCACTTGTCTGTCCCTTTAACGTGGTCAATTCTGCCACAATGCCTTCGCAAACTTCCTTCCCAGGGCAGGGAAGTGGATCTTACCTACTTCCCTGTAAATAACCTGGTTGCCACAGGTAGGAATCTAACCTATGACCATATATCGGCAGTACAGCACACTGGCCAATGCTAAAAAGAGCAACCCATAAATTTCCAGCAGCCAGTTACAGCAAACCAGAATGTTGATTGACTGCTGGGGTTTAACGTCCCAAAACCAACGTCTGATTGTGAGAGATGCTGTAGTGATGGGCTCCAGAAATTTTGACCAACTGGGGTTTTTTAATGCGCACTGACATCGCACAGTACAGGGGCCCCAACATTTTGCCTCCATCGAAATGGAGCCAGCGCGGCCGGGATTCAATCCCGTGACCCTCTGATCAGCAGCCGAGTACTATAGCCGCTAGACCACCGTGGCAGGGTGCATACGAAATGTAGAAAATGTAGAGTAACCTGCTCTGTCTCAGTAGGAACATGGTTATAACATGCAGGAAAAATAAAAGGTGCAATGGCATTTTAAAAGGGCCCTGCAATACCTTTCGGGCATACCAGATAACGCTGCCAATCAGTCATGGAGGCTCCTGTGGACATGTAAATGTCAGCCAGATATTGCACTGCCCGCATCAGGGAATTTGCTATTTGGTTTCCAAATCTTTCTTTCTAGAAAGCACATCTGTAGAAGGGCATGGACTATGTACGAGATGGAAGAGCTACCATTAGCCGATTTGCGGACGCAGTTACTATGATCGCTGTTGGGCACAGTCACATTCCACTGGAGACTCTGGCCACATGCAAGTATGCATTCGGTAAGCGTGAATACGCTCGAAGAAAAAGATGAGGGGAAAAAAAAGAAGGAAACTCAATATGATGGCATGCACCGGCACAGCCCTTAGCCGCTTCTTCCCACGACCCCGTCTGCGTAACTCTCAGCGCACTTGTCAGGACAAAAGAGTGACCGCTCTAAAACAGCGGGAAAACCCCTCAACCTTGAGGCTGCAACTCCGCAAACACCTACGAGACTGGAAAATTCTTGCGGTAGGCAATTCATGATGCGGTGAGCTTCTTTGGCGGTGCCATTCGAGAATTACTTGGCGAAGTGCGGCAGTGCCCCTTTAAGCTCATCCCAAGGAACTTGAATAAGGAAATTAACTTGAATAAAAAAAGTATGGATAAGTGACTGGCCTAAAGCAGAGAAGGAGCTTTACAGCAGGGCTCCCTTCCCCATGAATGTGCACGTGCAAACACACAAGCAGACACACTGGCCTAGCAATATTTTGGAAAATACAGACACTGGCACAAAGTGGAATTTGTCAAGTCGAAAGGAGCAATGTGCTTGCTTTTCGAAGGTCTACTTACCCATCGCCGTTCGTGGAGGGGAGGGCCTCGCAGCTGCTGGTGGTTTTCGCTTGATCGGGCTCTTTTCAACAGTTGGTTTGGAAGAGCCAGCCACAGCTTTGTTCTCTGCTCTGCTGCTACCACAGAAAACTTGAGCCTGCACGCCAAGGCGGTGTCATGAGGTTACAATGAAGATGTAATTGAAGTTAAACACATATAATGGGGAAACTAAAAGCAATGACCTTGGGATCAAAACAGCACAGACTGGAAAGGAAGGTTGAATACCTACATACAGCTGGTGCAGATATCCCTTGGTGCACATATATGCAGCATTTACTTCTGCATCCTATTTCATACTGCTTTAATTCAAAGGACAACATCAGCCTAGCACAGAATTTGGTAAGTATAGTTGACAATCATGGTGTAAGATATATAATCCTTATGTGGGGGGACATAATGGCTTGCTGTATTTACTAGATTCTACCTCGCCCTCAATTGTAACGCATCCATTTTCCATGACATTGAAAAAAGGAATCCTTTGTAATCAACCTTCTCACATTCAAAAATACAAATACCATATTTACTCGCCTAACACACATATCCCCAACTTTGAACCCCTGCAGCCGAACGAACGGCCATGCTGTAGCTTTCCAGCTTCACTCAATCCGAGGTGTGTCTAATACATTCGGCGTGCGTCCCGATAAAATTTCTGCACACTGCCGGGCAGAGCCGCATGCATGCGGCGGTAACATTTACTTGCAGTGATGTATTCCTCCGTGCTAGCGCAGTTGCTTCATGCCCACTGCGGTGTGCTGCCATGAGTTATGGAGAAATGAGATGAAATATGATATGAGATGAGATATGGAGAAGTGAGATGATGAGCTGTATTGTGTGCAGTGATGGGAAACATCTATTCTCCTGCTGCGGCCACCCACGAAAGCTACCAAAAGCTGCTGCGGCTGGCCGTCTCCGAGATTGCATCGGCAATGTAGTGACTGGTTGGCTGCGAGACAGCTAAGCCGGGGCAGCGAGTATCATGGGCCAATGCAGCATGTGCATCGTGGCATCAACATGCACGGGACCGACAGCGACATAGAAACTATAGAAACTATGCGCGGTGAAGACTGCTGTATGCTGCTAGCTTGTTCTTTTTTCTGTTGACCATTCGACGGTGCCCAAATCGCATGCAAAGTACGACTTGAGCAATTTAGTTTGAATGCCAAGGCGTTGCGACTCTCAGTGTGAGTGATCACAGCAAACCAGCGCAGAAGAGTGCAGTAGCTTAACTCATCATATCCCAAAGTAGTTGAAGCCATAGCTCAACCTTAGCTCACGCTACGTATATCCTGGCACAGCCGAGCTAAGCCACTGCTAAATTTTTTTCATAAGAACAATACAGAAGTGATCATCCTCTTACCCTCGCAGGTATATTGTCATTCAGGTCCAGGGGCTTCAAACTTTGGCGCTCCCCCCGATGTGGCAGTTCTGGCTTCGATGGTTGTTCGGCTGGAAAGGTATCATGGGCACAAGAGTGACTATTTTTAAACGTGCAAGGGCCTTGATGGGACAGTCACAAATGTGCGACTTGCAGGCTTAGAGTTGTAATTCCAAATACATAAGAATTGCAAGCAAAACATTCCTATATGGTTAGCTATTGTGAAAAAACCTTGTTTTCTAATATCTTACCCCGAATGGGTAAAGGTAATTTTGAATTTGCCTTCTTTTATTGCTTTGTGAGATGGCTGTCTACTCCACACCAACAGCATGGTGCCACAATTCCTTGAATGTTCAACAAGTGGAACTAAATCCTCTCTAATTAACGAAAGCTGTCAATTTCTGATTGCGTTGATTAGAATGCTGTTCACATGAGAAACATATGGTCATGTGGAAGTGAAAGTTTTTGCAATGGGCATAGTGAGTCAGGTGTAATTACATGCTACACAACAGTTGCATTGTCAAAAGTTGTGCATGCCCACATTAATCATCAGTTCTTTTTTTCGTACTCAACTTCCATGCATTTGATAGAGGTTCTCTGCCATTGCCAATCTCGAAATGGAAACCTTTCACCACTCAGTTATCCTAAAATCTAAATGTACCAGCAAGAATCACAGTACAACTTCAGCGACTACAGTGGCTTGCATGTCTGATATTCCATGACCTTCCCCAACCATCATTTTGGTGACATGTTTTCTCTAGCATACTAATTGCAGTCTAAGCTACCATGTCTGTAGGTTTTAGTAGTTAAGATGTAATTTACAATTTTTCTGGCAGATCTCACTTCGACAAGTTCAGTTTTGTTCACTGCAGCACCTGCACAGTGGCGGAAGGCTTGCAAGGTCGAGTGGTTCGGGAGACTGTGGTAGTTCAACATGATTATTTCCACCATTTCCACCATGGACGCCTACACCGACACTGATGCCTAATTTTCTGTGACGCAAGCTCCTTAATGCTATTTCATTCAAATTTCCCACAAGCAGCAGTTAGGTGTTCATCTGAACTAGCTGCCTACACTAGTAGATGACGCAGCAATAATTTTTCATACTGGCACAATAAGAAATATTTTGTAAATGCATGAAAATGTACGTATTTTGGGATCTGTCACTGCCAATTACTTCTTGCATCTTTTCACTGCAAGAAAGAAGTGACTACATGAGATAGCAGTTGCGATTTTTAAAAGCTAAAAGGGGGACATTCACTTGTCACTGAAGCCCCGCATACACTATAGTCACAAGTTATATGGTAGTAATGGAATATTGGCCAATGCTTTCTGCACAATCCATGGCCATCCTCGAACATTTTTCAGTGCAAAAGGGTGTGCAATATCAACTCAAGCGATCAATGAAGAATCTAGTGCTAGCAGCATCCAAACAACATTAATGAAAAGGTTGCCCTAACAGAGCAGGAGAAAGAGAGATCACGCCCTTTGAACTCTTTCACTGCCAATCCCGAGATAACTCTTGCAACCACAGTTGCACAAGCCTTGCCGATCTGGAGTATACTCGTTTTGCCTTTTTAAATCTCCCCCTGCCATATGAGAGACAGCCCTTGTAAGGAAAAAATAAGGCGGGAGTGTTCCACAACCTATGGAGAGGACAGCAAAGAAAAATTGTATTAATATTTCAGACAATGGACAAAGCGCATGTTTTTACATCCGCATTGGTTTGAGTCTCTTTGCCTGTCTCAGCAGCATAGCCATGACGCCATGTGGATGTGCTATTTCCCATATGAACAAAATTCAAGAGTTAGAAAACAGCGTTGGAAATGCTTTCTGAACTATCCTAATTAGTGGCAATTTATCTCACCAATTAGGTCATTGTTAATTTTCCTGTAATGAGCTTAGTATTTTTAGCTTGTAATGAGCTTCAAAAAACTATTTTTTAAAGAAGAAACTTGAACATGCCACACGGGATGTAAAACTAACAGCCTACAAAACATTCGTACGACCGGTCTTAGAGTATGCTTGTGTTGTGTGGTCACCTCACCAGAAGGCTCTGAGGGCAAGAATAGAGAGGATACAAAGATTAGCAGTTCGTTTTATATGCGGTAAATACGACGCATGCACTCTGTTACGGCTTTGTTAAAGTCCTGTGAGCTGGAGTCTTTGGAAGATCGCAGGCGCAAACATCGCCTCAAATTCCTTTTAAGATTATAGGCGGCCAAACAAAAATAAACAAGGATTTATACCTACAGCCCCCAGGAAGGCGATGTGATCGTCTTAACAATAGCGCAGCCATTCAGCCTTATTTCACACGCACTGATGCCTTCCAGTTACTCATTTTTTCCTGACACAATAGAAATGTGGAATAGTTTGCCTAACACAGTTGTAGACCATAAGACGTCAGTTGATTTGGAGATGCCTTAGACACTTTTCTCTGTAGTGATATGCACTAGATATTGGTACGAGAAATTATTGGTTGACTATTTGTATAATCACTGAACTTTGTTTATTACTTTTTTTTTGATGTTGGTCTTTTGTTTGGTGTCCTGATGTACTATTTATTTATTTACTTATTTCAGTACCCTCAGGGATGTGCACGAATGTTATATATCATGTAGTGTTAACGCGAAACCCTCCCTGTAATGACCCCAAGCACGGGGTTGACAGTATCAAATAAATAAATAGCTTAGTATAGCTTAGTAACTCAATAAGCAAGCTCACCTGCCCTGAACAGCATCCTACGACACTGCAGGCACAAAATATCCACATATAACATGAAAAAGAAACCCAGCAGGGATTGCGGAGCAGTGCTTAAAAATCCCAGCAGTGAAAAGGTATTTAATGAAGAACAGAATTGTGCTGGCATAGAAATGGAGCAAAAAACGAAGGACACCGACCAATTGTTAAAAATGACTTCTGTAGCGAAGCTGAAACATCATTTATTCATTTTTAACTTTCTGTCAGTGTCTTTCGTTTTGTACTTCAAGCTTCATCCCTAGCAGATGAACTTGATTCGAACCCTCGACTTCAGCATAGAAATGGGCACCTACATGCCATCCTTATAGGGACGGGGATTGGGAACAGAAAGAGAATTCATTCTACAAGCACAATACCACAAGCAAACGCCACCTCTTGCATCTACATTGCTGGAAAACTGAAAGCAAAAAAAAAAAAAATCTTACCTGAGGCACCCTGTATATTGGCAGCATGGGAAAGTGCACGAAGACTGCAAAAGAAACACATTGATACGTTAAAAAACAGCTAACAAAATTCAACTAAATGTGGCCTTTCCTCCCCTTCTCATTACAATAAAATTTTAGTAAAACAGACATCTAAAATTATCTCCCCCTAAATGTCAGTACCTTCGCGTGTTGCAATTCATGCTTTCTATGTTTAACACTCTTCTGTGGCAGTCACTACTGCATGAATAAGACTTCAATAGGGCAAATAGTATGATGGCTTAATGAGAAGACAAAGGAACACGTTCTACAGGGAAGACAACAGCACATGCCAAGTGTATCTTGATCAAGTCACTGTTTTAGGAAAATGTGGAAACATGCACAAGCTGGAGGAGATCATACGAGACAATGAGATTGAGAAGGACGGGAGCACGTGCGTCGCTGCCACATCAGTGGCTCTGGTAAGGAAAGAAATATCGGTGGCTGATATCCAACTGAGGAAATGACAAAAGGTGCAAATCAATGCTGTGTATCCATTGGTGTCCACATATGTTTGGCTATGCATCTAGCCACATGCACAGAAATAAAATTCAGTAGTCAGTATAGCAATGTCCTTGTCTGTACTGCCTTTGTGCCCTGTTTTTCAAGTTCGAAAGATCAAAATACTTTTGGCAAAGCCAAGCCGGCGTGGTTAGGTTAACTGGCCTACACAGCTTGCGTATGATGGCAGTGAGCTAGATCAGTGCTTAATTGTTCGTGTGCTGCTCATTCATGACAAATATTTTCTTGCTGCCAACCATTCAATGTCAGCATTTTTCTGGTTTCAGAGCAATGTGGACATGCCCCACAGAAGACAAGACACCATAAAGGCTACCGAACCTCATTCGAGTTGCACTGGTACTAATGCTCTAGGTTTTATTTTAACAGCGAAGCTGTTCTAGCTCAAGGTAACATGTCTGCCGTGACCTGAAAACTTGGCGTATCGGGCATGCAGCATAGGGGTACTAAAACAAAGCCCCAGTGCCCTGTTTCATTAAACCGAAAATTTCTTCGCACTTAGAATTTTGTGCAACAAGATCAATACACTTTAGCTGCAACATACTTAACGATTCCTTCAAGTCCTTAATGCTAACATTGCAAGAACGTTAGCTGGGTTGGAACGGCAACTGAACCCAGGTCACCTGCGAGGCAGCCAGTGGCTGACGCTGCCTCCGAAAAAAGCCCCCATATGTCGTGAATAGCAAAGCATATCCATGCATACAATGGTACAGCAAGGAGGCAGGAAAGGGAAGTGAGGCTAAAGAGAAGGAAAAGCACGAGGGCAGATAGTAAAGCATAGTATAGCCTTGTATAGTATAGTACAGCAAGGGAGTGGGAAAGAAAATTGAGGGTAGGGAGGAGGGATGTGAGGAGGGGAGAGGATAGGCCATAGCATACCCATGTACAGTGTGGTATAGCAGGGAGTTGAGGAAGGGAAGTGAGCTAGAGCAGGAGGGAAAGGAGGGGAGTAAGGCCACCAGCACCACAGTATAGTATAACAGGGGGGTGGAAAAGGGAGTTGAGCGCGAGAAGTGACCCGAGTGAGGAAGAGGGAAATGAGGTGGGTATAGGGTAAAGTATAGCGTACCCATGTATAGCATGGCATAGCAAGGAAGTCGGAAATTAAAGTGAGGTTTAAGATGAGGAAAGGAGGATGGCAAAGCCACCAGCTCGGCTGTCACTTAGCCTTGTGCCCCTAGTGTGAGATGCTAAATCTCTTTTACTGCTTCTACAAAGTTTTCATATGCATCGCTACACAGCATTCAACAACGCTGTTTCCTTCGTTTGCACAAGATTTCTGCACCAAATTGCAGACGTTGCAGTTAAGGGTAACACTGGTTTTAACAAAATAATGGCTTAAGAAAGTAATTCTGGATCAGCCTTCACTTTGCTATGATGAGGTTCTAGTCTTATAATGAAACTGAATGCCGACTCATGGCAACAGAGAATGACATGCGCAGCAATGCGGCTGCACTGGTGCTCCACAAAGCATCCGTAGAAATTTAGTATCAGCCTAAACAGGTAAGTGGACCAAAGCTTAGGCATGCACAGCAGCTCCAGGGCCATGATGACGTGCTATTTATCATGCTCCACATGCTTAGGCCAAGATTGCCCTGAGCACCATTAAACTTCACACACACACTAACACTATACTTCGCCTAGTGGGTCCCCCACAGCCACACGTGAAAACTAGTTTAACATCCCCATTAGACTGCAACTTCAACCTGTATTCTGTGTTTGAACTTAAGATAACTTGTGCGTCATGCAGCATACTTTTAATGTTTGCGCTACTCAATTTATGACATGAAAATTCAGCAACAGTTACGAATGAGGCACTTGATGTCATGCTAGTCGTACAGGAAGCTTACCGAGAAGCCCTGGTCATTCGAACACTTGGTGCAACATTCTTTCGTTCTGGGGCGGAATTCTTGTCACTGTGGGGTTCTGGTTCAGGCCCCTTTGCTGGAACTTTCACCTTTGTAGCTGTCGTAGCACTGTTCTCTTCAGACGCAGTCACTGTTTTTGTCATGTAGTGCCTTGCAAGTTCTTCCCGCCGCTGCTTCTTATACCTGCATAGTTTCAAACGTCACCAGATCAGGCTGCTCATTATATAAGTGCTTGTTTAAGCATAGCAAATACAGCCCAATGTACCTCTGCATAACAAGATGAACTTTATCACTGAAAAAAGACAAACAACTTAATCCCTTAAGAAACACCTCTGCCACAATGACACACGCATCCTTGTAAAAAACTACTGATCAGAATTAACCGAGGAGAAAACTGCATTTTAGTGTAGGGTGTGAACAACTCTTACAGCTGTGATCTCATCTGGTGCAAATGTGACAAAGATGAAGTGAAGTTCGTATAAAAAAGAATCTGCCACAAAAACAAAAAGTATAAAAGGAAACTTTGGGGACTCTTAGCAACTATGCAAGGAGGTGACCATACCACAGAATTACGCAGTAAAATTGGTGGAGTGCTGTTTAAAATAATAATCATGGCATTGGAATGACAAGTGGTTGACTGCCTCTTCAGTCTATATCACACCACAATGCAAAGGACTTCAAAGCGCCAAAAGAGTTTGCTCGCTGAAGTAGTAGGTTTCTTTCTTAAACATTTAATGTTCAGCTTACCATAGGTGGGTGGCCACAGGAAAACTTAAATTTCTTGCAGCTACAATTTTAATGTGTCAAATCTGAAGAGGTTCAGGAGGCATGTGCATGTGTCCTCCAAGCTTACTTTGTTCAAGCTGTCAATATCCCACCCATGCAATTTGGAGAACTCATCTCACTCATAGTTGTAGCTCAGTCATGCTGTAAACCTGAACATAAAACAGTTAACAGATGAACTTTATACAGCAAAGTCCATCCAACATGAAAATACCTTGGTTACATATGGCATTAGCCAGAATTTATATTTGTTATATGTTAAACAACAAATTTTATATTCATGAAACTGAGGGTCTTACAGAATTCTGTCTGGTCGGGCTCCAATGAAAAAGATGAAACAGCAAACTGATTAGATTTTACCTTGGTAGCTTTTTACCGTGTTGGGCCTTAATGTCTTAGATGCTGTACCCTTAATAAAACCGAATACCTATAGCCTACCTCGATATACATACGAAGGTCTGATTGTACAGAAACATGCAATTTTCATGCTAAATGGTATTGGTATTTGTGCTACAATGTGCACAAGTTGTACTAGTCAAGCCAAATTGGTGGGTAATGCAAGACACTCGCAGCTGCCTGAACACTGAGAAATTTGCTTGCTATTCCCACCAGCAAATTCAATGGCCTTCTGTAGTTTAAGCTATACAAGTTACTATAGTTCAATTGAATCATTCGAAAACATACCACCAGCATGGATTTTTAATGCCTCATTTGGTTCTCAATGCCATGACACCAACTTTAACACCACCATCGTACAATTCTTCTAAGGACAATATCAGTAATGCTGAACATTAGTATACCAATCCGCATTCTCAAGAGCACCCACAGATGATGTCCCATCCATACTGAAATTGAGAAATCTGAGGCAATTATGTCAGGATGAGCACTATATGAGCCCCCGACCAAGTTATGAAAAACATTTGCAAAAGAAAGATGCCCTTGCCTAACACGTAGTAACAGCAAAAGCAACAGCAGAGCGCATAAAGAATGCATAATCAGGGTGCAACCTGTAATTGGCATGCAGGTAATCAAAGGTGACAACCTAACTTGCGTACCTTTCTATTCTGTCAGTGCGGCTGTCACCATCACCCTTTGTGCCTCCACCATCCATTGCCCCACTTGCAAAACTGGAAAGGCCACAGGCCTTTGCAGACATACTGTGCAAATAAAAAGGTCAACATATGAACTATGTACCATAACGTTTGCAAGGTGCCACCCAACATAGGACAACATCATTACTGGTATCACATGCCTGATATCACATCAATGCCAGTGTGAACAGCTTCAACAGCTTTCATGCACTCTGTATATTTGCTGTTTAAGATTTCATGCTTATGAGAAGTCGCTGCCACGGTACTGCCCAGGTTACCAGCGAGGCAAACCAGAAACTAAACACTAGATCACAAAAGAAAGCATATGAGCATTAAATCTGTTTTGCCTTTGAAGTTGATGGGTGACTACAGTACGCCAGTATTATATATGAAACGCATGCAACAACGGCCTTTGTGTCATACTGCAGCCTGAAGTAGGGATAGAGAGCAAGAGGATGAAGTGCGGAAACATGGCTTACCTTGAGGCTATGTCATCTGCAACTGAAAAAGAAACAAAACCTGATTCAGCAGGATTGCGTGGGGAACGCCTTGCAGTGAATCATCAACACATTAGGCGCAGGTGCTGCAAGTTACGAGACGCTTCTCTCGATACCTGAACGAGCGGATGGCAGCGAGCGCCTCCGTAGTCTACGCGCCGCACCATATGTCTTGGTAAACAGGCAGAAAGGGTGCCTAGACGAGTATTTTCAAGCAGGATGAATTACGCATGCTCTTCGACCGCTACGGCGTGAGAGGCTGCGTCCGTGTTTACAAAAACAGCCCGCCTCCGCTGCTTGCACATATCCGCACGACTCCGCGCGCCAGGAACAGTCGACGTTGGACAATTTACAGAGCCGACTCAGATTCCACGTGATAACAACCCCAGTGACAGCAGTAGTGCCGGGACTTCGGTTTCGAATCTTCCGCGCTTGGGCGAGTAAAATAAATGTCAAACTTACAAGTGCGAAGTTGTAAAGAATGTGCGGCAATATCTAAGTAGTTAGCCTGCTCAAAAGGCCCATTCAATAAATGCGCTGAACATAAATACGCGAAAGAGGCTACCGTTTCCAAATTGGGGTCAGTGTAGCATTACACAAAGGCATGCGGAATCGAAGCATTAAAGCGAACAAACGTTCGACGGAGGAATAATTTCACAACGGGTGTTATTCGGTGTCGCTGCCCGGCAACGCGCTACGATTTTTCTCGGTAATCCGGTTAACCGAAGGCGTCCAAAACTGTCAAGGAGCTCTCTGGCATTCTTCAGCTGTGCGTGCTGATTGCGCTAACACGAAGAAATGAAATGAACTGTACCGCTCAGATGCTACTTTCTCGTTGAAACAAAATCAACCTACCAGTAATTCGCATAGAATAACTTCGGAGCCGCACTTGTTTAGACAAGCACATAGGAAGAGGCGGCGTTAAACTCGCGGAAGAGAGTCAACTGTCGGAAGCAGCCACTCATTCAGATTTTGAAAAGCGGGAAGCAGGCAGATGAAAGGTTACGCCGATACTCGAAACAAATTAACGGGAATCGAAGCACTCACCTTAGGTTAATATGCATTTCATTTATACAGTAATCGCGTAATCCTATCAAGCAGCCTTCGCGCTGCAACACATGAACTCCAGCGTTGACGCGAGGCGGGGGGGAAAATTCCCCACATGAGATCTCCGACGCGTAGCGGCGAGAAAAAGAACCTTCGCCTCAAATTTATTTAACACTAAGTCGTGTTTTGAAACAGCGTTTGCGCTACACTTAAAAACTACAATTGAATTTTGTGTGTTCGCGTCTCTTAGGCTTTACAAGCACCAAGGTTTCGTAGCTTCCAGCAGCGACAGCCTTCTCAGTTTCGGTTTCGTTTTTCCCGCGCTGATGCGCCAATGTTCAAGTGAAAGGATAAACCGGTTAGCCGCACATGCTGTAGCATCAGTAGTAATAGTAACGGTTGTTTATTAGAGGACATGTATACGAAAAGTGGGAGGAAAACGAAAGTAATTACCGGATTCCGCCGTAACTGTATCTTATACACCTGACACCTGAACCGCGGTCTCCAGTGTATGAGAGGGGGAATTAAAGGAGAAGGTACGCCGTTTTTCGCTTTGATGTTCCGCCGCGGTGGTGTAGTGGTTACGGTACTCGGCTGCCACCCAAAAAACGTGGGTTCGATCCCGGCCGCGGCGGTCGCATTTTCGATGGAGGCGAAAATGCCAGAGGCCCGTGTACTGTGCGTTGTCAGTGCACGTTAAAGAACCCCAGGTGGTCTAAATTTCCGGAGCCCTCCCCTACGGCCTTCCTCTCCTCTCTATCTCTTTCACTCCCTTTCCCCACCACCACGGACGCTTAGCCGTGCTCCCTACATGGGCTGCAGAATTAGCGTCCTTTCCTAACTAACCACAATCATCATCTTCATTTCATCGATTTCATGCACGTGCCTACTCGAGACTAACATTTTCAAATGCGTGCAGGCACCATTTCAGAACGCGAACACTGTCCTAGAACGCAAAATTACGACGAGAGAGAGCTCCCGTATGCCGAAGCTTTAAGCGTCTACCTTTCGCTGCGCCTGTCTGATCGCTGTGACCCCATTCTTGGCATGTGTCAAAGCTTGCCATTCAAGGCATGTGTCAAAGCATGCCATTCTTGGCATGTGTTTCGGTTTCGTTTTTCCCGCGCTGATGCGCCAATGTTCAAGTGAAAGGATAAACCGGTTAGCCGCACATGCTGTAGCATCAGTAGTAATAGTAACGGTTGTTTATTTGAGGACATGTATACGAAAAGTGGGAGGAAAACGAAAGTAATTACCGTATTCCGCCGTAACTGTATCTTATACACCTGACACCTGAACCGCGGGCGGGTGTAGTGGTTACGGTACTCGGCTGCCACCCAAAAAACGTGGGTTCGATCCCGGCCGCGGCGGTCGCATTTTCGATGGAGGCGAAAATGCCAGAGGCCCGTGTACTGTGCGTTGTCAGTGCACGTTAAAGAACCCCAGGTGGTCTAAATTTCCGGAGCCCTCCCCTACGGCCTTCCTCTCCTCTCTATCTCTTTCACTCCCTTTCCCCACCACCACGGACGCTTAGCCGTGCTCCCTACATGGGCTGCAGAAATTAGCGTCCTTTCCTAACCTAACCACAATCATCATCATCATTTCATCGATTTCATGCACGTGCCTACTCGAGACTAACATTTTCAAATGCGTGCAGGCACCATTTCAGAACGCGAACACTGTCCTAGAACGCAAAATTACGACGAGAGAGAGCTCCCGTATGCCGAAGCTTTAAGCGTCAACCTTTCGCTGCGCCTGTCTGATCGCTGTGACCCCATTCTTGGCATGTGTCAAAGCAGTCTACGATCAACTGCCTGCCATCGTCGCAGTGGCTTCTATGAAGAGATAATGCGACCCGGAAACATAATTGCGCTCTTCTCGGCCGAGAGGCATTAAACGCAATTTATATCCTTGTGAATTTCGCACATCCTGTAAAATAACGGAATTATTTCGCAGGCGCTGCGCTGGCATTGGTGTGTTCACCTTAATTGTGGACATTGGGCTACTATGCAGAAGGCACACGGGATTAAAGACATGATTCCCCAGAGGAATTCCTCAGAGTCGATCTGATAGTATTAATTATGTGACACGATCGGAATCGCAGAAATTTGAAGGCATAAAATATGTAGCCAGCTCGCGCAGGACAGGTCAAAGTGGAGACAGTTGGGAGAGGCCTTCGTACTGCAGTGAATATGGTAGGCTTATGATGAATTGTGAATACGTAAGCTCCCTTATTCCAACGACTGAACGGACTGAATTCAAATTTAATCACGTTTGCTGGCACGCCACAAGTTGCGAGCTTAGGTACGAACGGCACAGTGGCCCGCTCATAGCCTTGTTAACACACATGCGCGCTCATATATATTTAATTTTGCCCGTCTCACGGCATATACTGCATACTGGAAAGCGGAGGAATATTTTCTCTTGCACTCCACCTAATCACTACGTGCCCATTCCATTATGGTTCTTCTTAGACGAAGCTCCCAATATCTACGAAACCGCGACAACGATGAAAATAGCATGATGAAAACATTGTGTCTGGCCACTGAGCAGCCGCGGTAGCACATTATGATTCAAGAAAGTGACTTATTTATCCGTTACGAACTGTCTGCAAGCATTTTCGAGCGCGATTTCGACGCTACAAAATATATTGGGCGAGGCTGAAAGCCGGATTTATTATTTTCTTTTTTCAGCCGAAAATAAGTGCGCGCAACTGATTGCGCCAGCGACGTTATAGTAATGAAAAAACGTTGGCGAGCTCAATACGAGTAACTCCCGCGGCGTCACTGCTCATGTGTATACATCTTTGTGCTACCTTTCATAAAAATGAATGTTCATTTCTTCATAATTGTTTGCACATCTCACGAATTGCTTTTTTTGTGCATTTTTCAGCTTCGAGCGATGACAATTTTTTCCTTCTACGAGTCTTCCTACCTTCTCCATGATGCACCTGCCATATGCTGTATGATGATTGATGCACGAAAGTCAGCCGATTTAAAAGGTTCCTTCGCTTTCAGAACGACCTGCTACGACAGCGTCAGATCTTCAGAGCGAATACGATGATTCTCCCGAGGACGCAAAACAGATAAGTATCGATAGCCTGTCTCTCAATGGAGATGGAAATGTCACAGGGCTGCATGCAGACGCAGACTCCTAGACTGCAGTAAATATAGTGAAGGCTTCTTAGAGCAGGCAGGCCGAATGACTGCTCCTGTGACATTGAAGCCAGAGGGATGGCGTTTAGGCAAAATCATATATATGCACTAACCACCATTCCAATTCCTGCTTAACCGTCACGCCCGCTGCTCTTGCACACTACAGGAAGAGAGCTTCCTCAATCAACTTGACTTGCACCACGACAACTTTGCTATAATGCTTCAAGCTGCTAATGCTGTCGCGGTAAAAATGAAGTGAGAAGGTTCTATCTTTTTGAAAACGTACAGCCCATGCAGTGAAAGCGACAGTATCAGTCATTCTGTCATCGTGGCGCTGGAGCGACGGCCCAAGGAAGATGATGTCTAGCTTCCTGGTTTCGTGCGTAGACGGACGTGTATGCGGTGAAGAGGTCAGTCAGTTCGGGAAATTGTCCTTACCGTGAAGTGCACGAGGAAGCATCTAGATTTTACATTTTTCACAAGCGACTTGTCTTGTCGATGCCACTGACCCACATTCAGGACGTCGAAAAAAAAAAAAAAGAGTGCCTGTGTGTCTGGGGTGAAACGGGAGCATGACAGCTACCGCACTCAGCGTCAATTATGGTAGAACGCGTGGCTGCGACATAAATAAAAGAAAGTGGGGGGGATCAAAAGAACGAGGACGTCTGGGCATCGCGAAATCTCGCGCTCGGCTGCTTCTACGCAATGGTTTTAAAGGGGTTCCGCTACGCTATCATTAACACGTAGTTGACGTTATACGCAGGAGATCGAAGTGAGATGATAGTAAACATGGCAGATCATATCGGCAACAGTGACGTCACGAAAGAATGGACACACATAATTGCGCTGACCTTCAACTGTCGTTTACTGCTGAGGAAAGCTTAAATAATCGAACTCAAATATGGTCGCGTTGTTTGGAGAGGAAAATAAAAAAGAACTCAGTCAGAGCCTATAATGCTCATATTTCAAGAATCCTATGTATAATCGCATTCATCAAGCATAAGCAAAGACGAAATCACAGGCGAACATTTAAGATAGCCACATTTTGACTGTTACGCGTTTTTTTTTTTTTTCTTGTCCATTGTCGGACAGGGCGGGAGATCGAATTATACGATTGATGAAAGAACACGTTTCACTCAAAAAAAGGAAGGTTAGCTGCGGTGACGAAACCACCCTGATGTTACTACGCGACTGCCCAAGGGAGACGCCATATATACAGCAACTATTCTTGCTGTGTGCAACGGTGTTTTCCGTTTTTTTCCCCGCTTAATGAAGAGGGCAGTTGTATAGCGACAAACACGAACAGAAAGCGGTAACCCTAGCGCATCTTCATAATCCCTTCTAGAAACCGCCCACTATCTTAACACAGTGCTCAAGCGAATGTGCAACGTGATACCCAAAGCGCACGGCTGCCGATGCTTTCTGCGCCATTTAACGTTGCGTAGTGATACTGTGCGAAAGCGAGAGACTTTTCGAAGCAATATGTTTCAGTTTGGTCCCTCTCTGATCACCCAGCGCACTCCAGTAGCACAAAATGTGCCAGTCATCGCGCGGTCCGAGTATCGCTTTTCAATCGCTGAGCACTGTACGGCCAGAAACTCGGCAGTAATTAATTGAGTTGCTTACCACAATTGCAACGATGCATCTGGGCGTCGCATGCAGTGCAAAGGTTGATGTATCGAACTGGTGCCTCCACTGGTGATGGGCGCCGCACTAAACCGCGGCAACGCCATCCGTCAAGCTTTTATACCAATCACGCATGCGCTCTTTACCACTTCCGCCTTGTTTTGTTCATTTAGATCGCGTTACACAAAACGCCTTGGTCACGAGTCATTCGTTTTGTCGGTATATAAGCGCGCGATGTCATCAACGAGCGCGATCGCATCAGGCGCACGTTCTCGCTAGAAAGTGAAGGCTCGCTGAAAATTAATTTTTCGTGTGGAACAGGCTAGTGAGCGTTTTCTGTCGCCGAGCACAAATACCAATGACATCGTGAACGTCAACGTGTACATTCAATGTGCCGACCTTCGAACAAATGCTTTCTGGCTGTAAACCCCGTGATTGAGCTGCCGTAAGTGTGTACTCCTACGTAAAAAAATAATAATAGTCATAAATCGGGTCACGATGCTCGCGAAAGTCCTTGCGAGACCCTTAAGGTTCATAAGTGCTCCGACGTGTCGTCAGCATAGGTCGATAGTGTGGGAGAACACTCACGTAACTCACTCACCGTAATTTTTCCAGGACCCGCACTCACTCGCACTCACTTCCACTCACACTCACTGGCACTCACTCGCACTCGCACTCACGTCTATGAAACGAGTGCGAGTGAGTGTGAGTGAGTGCACTCATGAGTGAGTGCGCCGACCTATAGGTCGGCAGTGTGGGAGAACACTCACTCACACTCACTCACCATAATTTTTTCAGGACCCGCACTCACTCGCACTCACACTCACTTCCACTCACACTCACTGGCACTCACTCGCACTTGCACTCGCGCCTATGAAATGAGTGCGAGTGAGTGTGAGTGAGTGGACTCATGAGTGAGTGCGCCGACCTATGGTCGTCAGTAAGCTGCAGTTGAAACAAAACCACTATACTTTTGCGAGCCGATCCTGAAACGAGGCTGAACCCGCCGTGGTAGCTTGCGCAGCTCGAGGTCGTGGGATCTGATCCCGAACACGGCGACCGCGGTAAAGAAAGAAAGAAAGAAAGAAAGAAAGAAAGAAAGAAAGAAAGAAAGAAGAAAGAAGAAAGAAAGAATACGCATGTTGCTCTGACTTAGGTGCACGTAAAGAAATCCATCAGGTGGTCAAGATTACTTCGGAGTAAGAGATTACCTCGGAGATTACTTGATGTGTCTCACAGTCATATTGTGGCTCTGGAACGTAAATCTCCAGGCATTATTATTGCGAAACGAGGCTGTCTTATGAAATAACTAAGAGGCGTTTCCTACCCGTGATATTCGTTAGATGTATACTTGCACCAAAAAATGGTACGGTAGAACCTCGTTATAACGAAGTAGCATCGGGACCATAATTTAGTTCGTTATATCCGATATACGTTGTAAGGGAAGATACACATACGGCTCTAACAAATCGGCAGCCTGGCAAGCGCAAAAACGCTCCTATGTGTTGTCACGTATTTACAAGTGCTTATTATATTATTGTCGATTTTGTTCCCATATTTACCATATTGTGAATAGCGGGACACTAATTGTCAATTTGTGAATTGTTAATTAGGCGGTATCGCTTCTGATTTATTTTTATCCTTCCGATTGTGTTGACATGCTGACCGTCGGACGACGGCTGCCTTAGCCTCTATAGATGTGGCTGCTAGCTCACACTGTAACCTACCACTATCACTCAAGCGGAAACTATATAACTACTGCATCCTGCCAGTACTGACTTACGGATCAGAAACCTGGAGAATTACAAAGAAGCTAGAGAGGAAGTTAAGAACTGCGCAGCGGGCGATGGAACGGAAAATGATAGGCGTTACACTAAGGGATAGGAAGACAGCCGAGTGGGTCAGAGAACAAACGGGGGTCACCGACATAATGAACGATATTAAGAAGAAAAAATGGACATGGGCAGGCCACGTGATGTGAAGGCTAGATAACCGATGGACAGTTAGAACGACGGAATGGATACCAAGAGAGGGTAAGCGCAGCCGTGGGCGGCAGAGAGTAAGATGGGGGGACGAAATCAAGAAATTCCCAGGCATCAAATGGAACCAGCTCGCGCAGGACAGGCAAGGATGGCGAGGATTGGGAGAGGCCTTCGTCCTGCAGTGGACATAAAATTGGCTGATGATGATGATGATGATGATGATGATGATGATGATGATGATACTCAATGCGAGGAGCTGCGCTCGTGACATAACGTAAAGCAAACTATCTATACACTATAGACGCACGCGCTAAGCAAAATAGACTCTCTCCAAGTGATAACAGTCTTGCATGGGCTCCGTAATGGGCACGCTTTTTTTAGACAAGAAACGTGCCACGAGGAGCTGACGCGTGCGCCACTCCGATGCTTCCCTGGCGAGCGGCCAGTGATTCATTATCTGCTTTCACACACGTGGACTCTTGTTTTCCCTTGGGCGCAAAAACGTCGTACTGTTGACAGTGCTTTACAGTGGTCAGCGCATCAGTCAGCATGCAGCCGAACCGCTAGTCTATATGCGGGGCACTTGAAACACGTGAGCTTTGAAAAACACGCCCAGGGGGTCTGCAAATGCTTCACGCGCTCGGTAAAAGGTCGAGAAAAAAAAAGAGGGGAAGAGGGTGGGGGGGGGGGGGGTTATCAGGCGTTGCTGCAGGTTGTGTTAAAACAGCGCTGATAAATCTTCGAGAGGAAGCGGCTCATCGAGAGCCTTTCAGGTCTGTGTGCAATCTCCCGAGTCTCTCGTGAAAGCAAGCTTTTGTTCGCTCGGTATATACGATGAGCGGTTACTCATTCTGATAAGCTTTGCATGAATGCATCCAGAAGAAACACTATATATAGCTTGTCTGGTCACGTGAGTGGCAGGGGGCCCAGCGCGGGGGACGCATCATCTCACCCTCACTATGCACAAGGTGATCGACAGGCGCATCGCACAGAGCATCTTCCAAAGGGTGGTCGTGTGTACTGTCGATGAGAACAAGGCAGCTTTGTGGGCCCTGCCCGGCTATAAGACACAGTACCAGTAAAAGCGGACACTCATCGTGTTAAATGAGCTTGTTACATTTTGTAATTCTAGCGCGTCTTCCCTGGAAGAACCGTGGTCTGTTTGTCAGTACCATGTATCTAATTTTGACCACGTGGAGTAGCTTTCACGTCCGCCGTAATCTGAGTGCACGAGCATCCTCGCGTTTCTCGCCCGCCGAAATGCGGCCGGCATTGAAATCGGCGACCTCAGCAGCACAACATTAAACTATATGTCGGAGGATCGAATTCCCCTCCTCCAAAGAGCTTCGCATCTTATCTTGAAGAAGATGAACTCTCTGCATATTTTAGAGAATTGTGGCGCCGACCTTTCATGATCAATATGTCTCGGGCTATTCCGCCATACCCCTTTTACAGTTCAGCCTGCTAATGAGGTCTCCGTCGTTAATTAATAAATGTGGCTGATCCCTATCTGTCAGAGGAATCGGTATAACACGAATGCGAAATGTGTCTTCACAGAAGCAGCTCATTGTTTGTTGTACATCGAGGTGATTTGCCCATTGCTATCCTTGCGTCCCATTTCCGTAACTTCCGTTACGGAAATGATGACGTGGGGTCGTGGTGGACCCGGCCTAAAAAGCTTTCGTGTTTAAAAAAAATGCAAGCGAATACGACTTGAATTCGTCACGATACTAGCTTCTGCAAACATCACACAGTCAACTGTACTCTGCGGCACCCTGCCCACTCATTTATTTCACTTCTCAGGCTGGGCCGGCGCTAAAACTATATATAGGCAATTTCTACTCAGCAATTTAAGCCAGTGCGTTTTTTTTTTTTCGCTGTTTTAAAGATGACATGAATAATGCTGACGTGTTCTATTCCTGAGATGACGTTTCCAGCCGTGGTAAAGACGAACTCAGACTACATTTTGCACTGGCAATGTACATAGCTGAGTGACTAGGTTAAAATGTAACCTAGTCAAAAGTTTACGAGGTATGAGGAAACCTCTCTCTCTCTCTTGTGATCCCATGAATTAAAGGGCAACTCCGGCGACTTTTCAGTGCCCACTGATATCAATGAAGTTTTGACTATATATTCTCCTCGGTAATGTAATAATATATTCAAAATGATGCGGTTATAAGTCATTTAGCTTTTCTGTATGTGAATTTTAAATTTTTTTAGCGGATTCCCATGCGGGCCACCCTGTGTTTTTGACGTGTGTTTCAACATTGCCTACCCGAGCCAGCGGGCCTTCAAAAGCAAAACGGCGATACTTCAGCGCTCATATCGTCGCTGTCAAGTTCAGAAAAGCTGGCATAACTCAAGACATCGTCCAATGACCTTGCCATTGGCATTTTTCTGGTACCAGCTCCATATTCCTGATGGTGGGGAGGCTGTGACGTCATCGCATACACTGCGCGAAGCATCTACCCGTTTCGGTTTCGGTTTCAACACGCCTTTCATTTGGTTGTTTAAAATTATTGGTGCGTTTCCGAGCAAACTGAACCACCCTGGCTGTTACGGGACTGTCAGTACCACTGGAAAACGTTCATATCAGAACATGGTGAAAAAACCGCCGGAGTTGGCCTTTAAGACGAAAGCATACACTATTACCGATGGATAGAGTTGTTGATCAGGGGAATTTAGACAATCCAGGCTGAGCTGACTAAAGTAGACTAGTATTTATATAGCCCGTAGTTGACTAATGATGTCACTGCGCGAAAATGTCTCAAGCCTACGTCATTCGATGTTCTCTCGTGGCAGTCGCTCGCAAGGTTGGCGTGAAAGTAAGATCGGATCCGCCGGTTCGCTTCGCCGACGGTGCACCTGTTTGGCACATGAGAGCGCCCCTATCTCGCATCCAGTCTGAGCGCTGTGGGCTCCGATGATTTATGTGTTGAGCAACCACTGCGCTCCGGAAGGCTGACGTGTCCCGCAGGTGAGGGGAATGACGCAAGACGTGCATGTATACACGTAACTCGGAGGAGGTGAGGGGTGCATGATGTCGCCCCGATATGATGTTTATTTTTGTCTGGGCGAGTTTAAGAACGATGCAATACCCAAACAAAGGAATGCTTTGTTGTTGTTGTTGTTGTTTTGTGGGGTTTAACGTCCCAAAACCAGCTTTGATTATGAGAGACGCCGTAGTGGAGGTCTCCGGAAATTTCGACCACCTGGGGTTCTTTAACGTGCACTGACATCGCACAGTAAACGGGCCAAAGGAATGCTTTGAAGAAAAACATTCGTAACAAGTATGTACATGATACTGTACTCCGCTTCCTACATCAGGTGTGCAAAGCTGTCGAGATTAGCGAGACTTCTTGCAGTAGATGTGCATTCCCAGAATTCATTTTATTTCAGCACCCATGACGTAACTTTCGTTTTTCTATTTTATGTTGTAGTGTTCGGGCCTCCTGACGCACGAACTTGATTCAGCCGCCGATGGAAAAAAGAAAAAGAACAGATTCATTTACAAACTACTTCCGACAACTGTGAAGGGATAAGCAAAACAATATCTCACGGGCACACACACTCACTAACCTTCGCCCCTCCCGGCGCACACCACACGCGGTAACACAGGTCCTTCGCCCGAGTGCCCCGGGAGCCCACAATGCCTTGGCTCCCACAATGTCGAGTAATATATGCATGCCTAGTTGTTCCTTAGAAATAAACAGCTCCGTTATACGGCTTTCAATATGTTATATATCTCTTAGCGTCTCGATGTCTTCGTGTCTTCGTTATTCATTTACGTCCGCGACGGTTCATGCGCAAGCCGTGCACGTGCACTACAACGACGAAAGGAGGCAATGAATGGGACGTGCGGAGTTAAGACATTTTGCCGGCCGAACTTTTTGCAGCTGGTGTATGATACGGAGTATAGCCAAGACGAAGGGCCGTAAGATCAAGGAGTAGTTTTTTTTTTTTTAAGTGTACCGAATTCCTTGTACTCTTCAATGTAAACACCCTGTCCTCGGACTTCGAACCTGCAGAAGATACGTAGAGATACGAAGATACAAACGTAGAGGAAGCGATCTTCACAAAGAAAGTAAACGATACGTAATCAGAAAGTGCACGTGCGAAATCAGGACGTTCATATTAATGCGTTGAGTGGTGATTATAGGTTTACAGTGGCTTATATATATACGTGCAAGAAACGGGCGTATAGTCGTACTACCGCCAACGACACGAAAACGGGACTGATATTAACGTATCACACGGTGCGGTCGCTTAGGTGCTATTTAGAGGCACACACATCGTAGGCAAAGGTTAAGAGGGGTGCCTTCCGTGACCAAGGTCTGGGCTTTGCAGCATAGCTGTCTCTTGATAACGCGAACGCCACTGAGACGGGAATGCCGTTGTTTTTTGCACCGTATACAGCGGAATAGCGTCTCCGCACCTTGGGGTGGCGTATACTATCCGGGCTCCTGATTATTGTGTTATATAGGCATACTTCCACTGAATCTGTGCTGCGACAAATAACCGCCCATCCTGTGCGTTCTAAGCACGTTTTAGGGGCGAAGCTCCTTAGGGTGTGGGTCGTTCCCTCCTCTGTAGTAGTAGTAGTAGTAGTAGTAGTAGTAGTAGTAGTAGTAGTAGTAGTAGTAGTAGTAGTAGTAGTCGTCGTATGTATGTAGCCACCTCGCGCCGCCGGGAGGCTCGCGCTCGAGAGCCAGCGCTCGCGCTCGGCGCGTGCCTCCCGGCGCGCTACCTCTCTTACTCTTCCATCTGCTGTCTTGTGAGAGAGCGAGAGAGACAGAGAAGGAGAGAGCGAAAGGCACGCGTTGACTATGGAAACGCTCTTTTTTTTTTTTATTCCAAAGACTGCCCTTTGGCATAAAATGTACAAAGTAACACGAGAGGCTCATCAAACATAAACAAACAAGTTGCACTCATGCACAAAATTTAACAAGGATCGCTGGAATGGTCCATTTATCCACCCTTGTAAGTCCGGAGGGCGACCGGGACGGTGACCGGTTGCTCTCAGATGACGAAGGCGTGCTTGCTCCAGGCCCGCGCACGAACAGAGCAAGTGTGTCACGTCCACTGCACTTAAAGGAGCGTCACAAAAGGGGTATGTGGTTCCATACGCTGCCCGGTAGTGTTGCGGCCAGTGGGCGGTCACTGCCGGCGTAAGAGCAACCCCGACTCGAAGTCTCCGAAGCGCCACCTCCTCTAAGCGAGTAAGCCCACCAGGGAGGTCAGAACCACACGGTGGTATAAGTGCTCGTGTGGTGCGTCGGAGACATTACTTTTGGCGCAGCAGTTTTCCGCAGTTATCTTCGGGGAATTGCGGCAGCGGGTAAATTATGGCAGGCGAGCGACTGGCAGAATCCGCCTCTAGCTGACTAGACAATGCCGCTCTTGGAACCCATTCGATGCGTATCGTTGTGCCGATATTTCTTGCCAGCTGATGGATGGCATCTGAAAACGCCGTCGATCGGGCCACACGACGGATGTCGCGAATTGCTTCCGTAGAATCGGTGCGAAGAACAAGCTTGGAGTAGCGCTCCGCTTCAACAAAACGCCTCAATGCGTTAAGGCCGTCCTGTATAGCTGCAAGTTCAGCGAGATATGCCGGTGGTTCAGGGTCAGCTGCATACGTGCATGTCTGTCCTGCTTGTGGTATTTTTGGGCACACCAGTGCGGTGTGAACCATGCCATTGGTGATGCTGGCATCGACATATCTTTGTTCGATGAACGCTCCAAAAGCTCGCAAAGAAGGAGAACGCGCCCTCACCCGCGAGAGACAAGCTTGACGCACGCAGCATCTTCTAGCGTGTTTCTTGATTGAAAAATGCCGACTGCTCGCGCTGGAGAACCGTTCACCGGCCACCCGTATATGTATATAGGCACTGGATCTTGACTTGAAATGAAGTGGCGGTGGGAGATTTCACTTGTGCGTAGTTGAACCATAAGGATTCGTAGCGTGCGCGTTAACCAAAATAATCCGGAACTCGGCACAATCTACGATGAACCTCCGGAGCTTCGCCCACTCATCATCATTCACTCCGTGCATATGCCGTGAATTTTTTATTACGTCTATTACACTCTAACACATTGCCCATTACTTTCTGACTTTCCTTCTTCGTTACATTCGTTTCCGGTATTACACAATCACCCACTCCAGTTAGGACGCCCTTCCTCCTATCGATTTCCTTCTGCTACTATTTCTTTTTATCGCCAACGCTCCACATATATACGTCTTCTACTTACCCGCCTGGTCTGCTGACCACGTCAATACTTCCGTCCCCCATCGAACCAGCGCTTCTGAAAGATGGACATCTTCAACGGGCCTCGCTGACTAATTGTCCTGTCATTCTACAACGACGTGTTGAGACGTTTTCAAACAGTTCAAACATTTATTGAAGCGAAAGCCCTAAGTTTCATGCAAAGGTGACCTTGAAAAAAAGGCAGGGATAAAAAACCCGCGTCTCGGTCGCATAAGTGTTCTGTGGTCGCATTGCATATGCCAGAAATTGGCATGAAAGAGTACTAAATGTATGGCTACGATGGCTGATAGGTCAAGGCATCAATAACAGGATGTGCTCATCAATTACACTGCCATTAATAATAATCAAAACGTGTGTCGCATACCCGCATTGGATCTGGGAGCACGAGCCACACGTGATTGAACCCTAACCTTTACAGCTCACGCTAAGTTGCATTCACGTGATGTTGCAGTGTAAGAGTTTTCCGGATAGGTCACGGGTTGCGCCTGGTTGCCAGCTCTTTCGATCTTTTCCTCCATCCCATTGTTCTCGAGGTACATATGTTCAATCTGTGGTGTGTCCTTTCGGGTGACTTTATAATATTTCATCAAACGTGTTTTTAATTTATTTTTCTCGCAGTGCACCATACGCAAATGAAATTTTAGTTACACTGTTGCATAATTATGCGAATGACTGTACCGTCATGTCTAGAGACCTTTGAAACCGAATCCTGTAAAAGTGCCTGGTTATAGATATAAAACAAATAAATAAATGTATTTATTTATTCAGAACATAAATTTCCGAGTTTAAAGGTAGATTAATGTCGGCTTTATATATATATATATATATATATATATATATATATATATATATATATATATATATATATATATATATATATATATATATATATAGCCTCCGTCTTTTAATGATCTCTGCTGTGGGCCTGTTGATCTTTCCCGTGCTCTCTCCGTAAATCCTAAAGCTTCATGTAGGCTAGCGCCCAAACATACAGTTTGATGCGTATCTCCACATTCACTTAAAGGAGCTCTGTGAGACTTTTCCCAAGTAATCCTCGAGTGACTTCATTTAAGGAGGTTGTTGCCTCACGAATCGCGGGCCGCAAAACTTTTTTTTCAAATCCGTTCGTTCCTTTCATCGCGACGAGCGATTAGGAAACTACACAGAGGGGCCTGAAAAGGGGGCAAGAAGCCGCGCTGGAGCGCGTCATGACCTTGAATATTTTCTCTTCTCTTTTTCGTTGAAAGTATTCGCGCTCCCACAGTGACGGAAAGCTCGTGGAAAGTCACTGCGGGAACGTGGTGCCACCTCACAGCATCCGCGGTAACTACACACGGGAATCGGCTGTCCCAGTTCAATGCCTCCTATATTAGTTACTTCGTAGATCGCGCCATTTATCACGTTTGTTGTTGAAAGAATTGCGGGCTCTTTCCGGATGTATTCTGAAACCAAATGGCAAATTCCCTGCTTCGTGTAGCGTAATAATATGCGGCTGACATGTTCGCAGGTGCCTGCACGATTGGCTCCTTTGAACATGTCAGCCGAATATAATTGCACTACATGCAATAACATTCTTTTTTTCATGACATGCAAAAGAGTGCTGCTGGGCTCCTTTAAAACATGTTCCATCGTTTTCCTATAGCTTTCCCACCGCAAGCATGCATTTGTATTCTCCGGCATTGAAGCTCGCTAAGGCTACCCGGCCTCACCTCAAACAGTGCAACGCTTCACGTCGCGTCATCGTGAGATGGTTTCCTCCTAATTTCGCCTTGGACACCCCGGTGCCTAAGTTCAGGCACGAACACCACGCATGCAATTTTAACCATCAGTGTGGATGATTTATCAGTCTTTGCCTTTTCAGTACTTATACTCAAGGCTAGATTTTCTTTTTTTTTTTTTTTCATCGCTGCTATAGCCGATAAATCTTCTCCGCCTCTGAATTTGCGCTTTATAGTTTCCGTTTACGCTGCCAGTCATGCTTGTTGGTGAACCTCCTAGTTCTTTTTTTCCACTGCGAGTCAATGTTCTTCCTGAGCATTTACTTGAATACTTCCTCTAGCCATCTGATGGCTTAAACGTTCCTTTGTCTCTCTTCGAACCTCATCTTGCACCGGACCTCTCTTACTTCGAAACCTCTCAAGCCTATGTCGCCCCTTACAGCCTCATAACTTAGATGAATAGATTGTTGGACAAGTTGGCATGTAAGACATATTTTATTTAGTTTTTCAATAAACGTTCAGTCGCAAGTAAGCGCTCGTGTTGCCGCCTCCGTCTCTTGTGTCCTCGATTCTTTTTCTTTAGCTCTTCTTTGCTTCATCAGTCTCATCTTTCATCCTTACAGAACTGGAGACAATGTATTTATAAATGTGCACCTCAATTAGTCACTTAACTTCTCAACAGCTCGTGTTACTCATTGTTAGTATTACTGATTAGTATCCGTCCATTAGCGAGAAATTTGACTGCGTCGACGCGCCCTTTCAAGAAAAAGCACTACAGTTTTCTGTTGTCGCTTTAGCAAGTCAACTTTGCTATTATTGTTTGCGTTCCGACAGTTGACTGGCCACTGCAGCTAAAATCTCGGTGCTTTAAACGGAGACCGCGCCCACTAATCCTAA
The DNA here is from genome assembly GCA_013339685.2 of Hyalomma asiaticum. NCBI lineage: Eukaryota > Metazoa > Arthropoda > Arachnida > Ixodida > Ixodidae > Hyalomma > Hyalomma asiaticum. The sequence goes on from CM023482.1 coordinate 85,699,886, forward strand.
ACGTTGTCCCTTGTATAGACATTTAGCTGTTGCATTTCAACTCTGTACACTATAGTGTGACATGCTGTTTTGTTAATATTTTTTTTAAAACCAGGCCAACCCACCGCTGTGGTCGGGCGGCTGTGGCAATGCTGACCGAAAGGTCGCGGGATCGCATCCTGGCCGCGATGGCCACATTTCGATTTATCGATTAATTTGATTGATTTCTAGGGTTTTTACGTCCCAACACTACAATATGATTATGAGAGACGCCGTAGTGGAGGGCTTCGGAAATTTCGACCAACTGGGGTTCTTTAGCGTGCGCTGACATCGCACAGTACACGGGCCTCGACATTTAACCTCCATCGAATTGCAGTCACCGCGGCCGGGATTCGATCCCGCTACCTTCCGATCTGCAGCGGGGTGCCATAACCACTGCACCTCTGTGGCGGGGCCACAATTCAATGGAGGTAAAAATTGCTACAACTCCTTGTATGTGCGATGTGTCCCAGTTGGTCAAAATTTCCGGAGCACTCCACTATGCGGCGTCTCTCATAATATCGTGGTTTCGGGACATAAAGCCCCAGAAATTATTGGTATTATTATTATGAAATGACAGGGAGAGAGTGTTTTTTCTTTTTGTACTAAGCATTGGGCGCACATTAGTGAACCGCAAGCGTGAAAATTGATCCGGAGTCTCTCTCACTCTCTGTATACATACAATACGATCGTGGTTTTCTTACGCAAGAACACCAGAATTTTCATATCTAGCTAAGTTACTACCTCGCTTTACGTATAACATTTGCTGTAGATGCTAACAGCAAACACGCTCTGTGTACGATGGATACTCATTTCGAAGCACCCTACCGATTTTAAAGAGCTGTCACATAGCCCTTATCAGAATTCTACTGCCGATCAAGGCACATATAAAAGCTAGCTCTACATAGTTCCCACGCTCAAATTCCCAAATATTTGCACGCTGTAATGGGAAGCCAGCTACACAGTAAGTTAATAATAATAATAATAATAATAATAATAATAATAATAATAATAATAATAATTATTATTATTATTATTATTATTATTATTATTACTGCTGTTCTACGTACCACAGCCACTAGACAACCGCTGCGGGTATAACCACTGTGGTTATAACCACAGCTAAGAAACGGGACCACTAACGATTTTTCTCGTACCAACTAACTGTCATTTTACAATGCCAAAATTCGTGAGAAAAAAAAAAAGCTTGGCAAGCGCGAAGGCATGTGGCGGCATCGTCTTGAGGTTCTCGCGTCAATTCGCCCTGACGTCACAGGAGTTCGCGGAGCCTGCCGGGGCCAGCACACTTCTTTATGAGCAAATATGAATTACATTGTGTTCTAGAGGAGCCAGGGACCAGGACCAGGCACAGCGAGTTCTGGGAAACCGTATTGATCCATTGTGCGCAAAATAGGGAAATGACAGAAATTCGTGACGTCACACTGACGCTCAGGTGCCCAAGTTTTAGGCACGATCACGAACGCAATTTCAACTTTTATTTTCTCCTCTAATAATGAACGTCTGATTAACTGACGTCGATCTACGGTCGTGAACGAATACTTTATCAGTCTTAAGCAACTCGTTTATCTTCTTATTAGTGTTCTTGGCTAGGCTGGTTCGTACATTACCGAAACGGAATGATCTAATAGCGCTTCAAACGGGACGATCTGTGCTGTCATTCCCGCTTCATCCTGTCGAAAGCGCTCGTTCATTCCTTGATTTATTTAGTGTCCCAAGCACAGCTAACAAGATAAAATCTTTTCCCAAAAGCCTTTCAGCGGCGACACGTCGAAAGGTTATCTGAAGTATAGGTTGACGATTCGCGCTTTCACAAGGAAGCAGAACAGGTGCAAGCAGCAGGGCTCACTCCAGAGGGTATAGCGGTGCCAACTCACCTTTGTCGCGGAGCACAGCTTTATCTGTCACCCACGGCACTTGCACGTAGTCCATGACTCACACATAGCGAAAATGTCTTGTTTTTTTTTTTTGTTTTTTTCGGGATATGACCAATAGGTCTGTGTTTTTCTTTAGTATCATGTCCAAGCGAGCGTTACGTATATTGTTTTGCGGACAATAAATTTGGAATGATCGATATCCGCTCAAGAATATGACAGTGTCGTTCCGAGAGTATAGCCACTATGCACTGACACTATAAGATATGTATATAGCCTTTCCAAATATGTCAATCATTATAGTTACATTTCGTCCAGGAAACACGGTATTATTGTGTTAGTGTGTACTACAGGCACAAGAAGCAGCACACGAGTCAACAGCACTAATTTTCATTGGCACTCGGTACATACACATTTGCAAACACAACCACACACAGTCGCTAACACTCCGAGAGTTAGGAACCAGTGTCGCACCAAGATATACAAGCAGTCATGATATGTATCTCGCACCATCTTTAGAGAAACAATTACATGTATATACAAGATATATTTGCGAATTCTCCGACAACACTTTCATTGCGCGGATAAAATATCTTTAGGAGATCTAATACAACACGCTCGCCTTTTCTGCAATCATATAATACTCTATTAAGTCTTTATTCCTCTACATGCTTTGGTATCGTAGCTCTTTTAAGTTCCTACGACTGTGCATCGTAGATGCACGTACAAATCGTAGTATAAAAGTATAAAAACGTGAGACACTATTGCACAAACAAGAAAAAAAAAATCTAAGTGTCCTCAGGCCAGTCCTGTCCAAAACTAGATGTGAGCTGTACAAATGACTAGCAGAGCCTCGCTCTGCTAGACTCTGTATCCTTCCAACGAAAACCTTTCTCGGCCACCTTTGTTTATTAAATGGCAGTAATCAATAAAATGAAAGAAAAACAACGCAGGAAAAAAAAAACGTAATACTTCGCCTTAAACATTACAATTCAATTACGTAGACGGGTGTCACAAGCATTATTGTCATCGTCGCTGCCGATGCGACACACTTTCACAGGCCGCCTACAGCACACGGCAGGGTGTAAGTAATGCCAGGCGATGCTTGACCAGTCACAGCGATCCAACGAAGCAGATCGTATCGCCACCACGATGTAAGTGCAATGGCGCAACACGCAGCAGATCAGTACACAAGCTCATTAGGCACAGGTGGAGGCGCACGCACATAGACACACACACACACGAGCAGACACACACTTCCACTATATATGCTACAAAGGCAGCTCCAGGTGTGCGGAGGCGTTAAGTGCGGCCAGTCGTTGTAGTATAAAAGACGGCATGCGCAGTTTTCACTTTGGGTTGGTTACTCGAGTTAAGACGACGGGTGAGAAATCATGCCGGGATGCGAACTCCGGTCCTGAGTCGCCGCTCACCTGGTGTCGGTACCGGAGGAGGAGTCAGGGAAGCGAGCAAAGCGTCCAGCTGGCAGTCTTCCATTGGGACAATCTTTCCGCGCTGCCTGGCGGCACTCCAGTCTGGGCCGTTACTGGAGACGTGGTTATTGGTGCCGGGTGCAGAGCTTGGAGCGTGTGTAACGCCTTCGTCAAGGCGCTTCCATCGCTGGGACTCCTTCTGCAGCGCTTCCATTATGCTCGTCATGCTTTGGGATTTATCTTGATGCTTGTCGGAAGGCGATGTCGCCTTGGAGCCAACGCTGACCGACAGCGCGCGCGTGGAACGCCTCGCGGCTAGCGAAACGGCGGGGTCCTTCCTCAGGTTCCTGTAGGCCATGTCGTCTCGCACCAAGTCCGGATGCACTTTGGGCCTCGTGAGAGGCCGTGGGGCGTCGGATGGCCTAGCTCTAATGTAGTCACACGTCGTGCCTTGCGTTGGAACCAACGGGATACCGAAAGGCGGTTGAGGAGGAGGGACGCGCAGAGCGTCGGCTTGGGTATAGTTGCGATAGCACATGTCGTCTTTTTCGATGTCCGGCTCGCCAGCAAGAGACACGTCCATAAGAGCGGGGTGAACATGAAGAGAAGGCGTGAATGCTGCGGAGCAAAGCATGTAGCTCACGTCCTTGCGCGGTGGTGGTGTGTGGGCTCCATTTCGGGCCGGCGGCTGCGGTTGGGCCAGGCGGCGGTTAGCGAGGTCGTCGGCCACCTTGTCGGGAATCGCTGAGCGTCTGAAGGACGGGGCTCGTTGCCGCAAGCCAGTTATGAACGACATGTCGTCACTGCAGCTTCTCTTCAGCGGATAAGCCACGTCTGGTAAAACGGTGTCAGCACCGGGGCGGTTCAGCTGGAACTTGGTCGGCAGATCTCTTCTCTCAGCACGAAACAGTAAGTCCTCGTCCTCGTTCAAACGCAGGCTGTTGTAGATCTCTTCGAGTTCGTTTAGCGCAGTCTCGAGATTCGCCGAGGAACGCCTGTCTCTCTCACGCTGAATGACGTCGTCCAAGCGACGCCTCGCAGCTTCGAGGCTGCTGGTGTTTCCAGTGACGGGACGCTGCCGGGGCACAGGCGGGGGAACATTTCTCGTCGTCTTTTCGACGACCATAGAGAGCGGTCGGGGTCGCCGGGGCGGCGTGTCCGACCTAGGCGTCAAGTCGAGAACCTCCGCGGAAATGGACGCTCGTCGATGTCCGGGCCCCAGGCCGAAAAATCTCAAGTCAGTCCTCTGAGGATCACTCATATAAGCCCCAGCCGAGTCAGGTCTGAGAGGGGCTTGGTCGGTGTAAGAGTACGCTGGTCCCCGAACTCGCGCTTTGACACCGTTAGCGGGAGTCAGGTCCGCGTAGCTGTAGAAACTGCTGTCTTTACGCTCTGAGCCAATGCCGCTGTCTTCCATGCGCCATTGGTCAAAAGAAGCCGAATGCCTCCTCGGCTTTGCTGCCAGCAAGCATGATTCCCTGGTGAGTGCCCTGGAAGGGGTTCGCCTCGGTGGCGGCGTAGGAGCACGGCCGAGGCTTGGACTAGACGCAACTGACTGGGAACTCACTCCTGAGTCCTGAGGTGAAGGTTGTACAGGGGCGGCTGGTCCCTGGAAGGTAGTGGTCACCGTCAGCGGTGTGACGGCCCCTGCCCTGCGAACCATGTTGTTGGGCTCCTGGTAGGCCTTGCTCTCTTGCCAAGCGGGAACCTGCGGACGCGGAGGAGCGGAGCTCTCGCGCGATCTCCTTCTGGGCCTGGTTACCTTGCCGTTGTCTCGCCAGGTGACGTCCTCGTCCTCGTCAGAAGACGAGCTGCCACCGTACTGGTTCCGCTTTGCTTCGACCCTCGCTTTGACGGCGTCCAGGCGTTCGCGGCGAGTGAGACTCTCGGTGGAGCCTTTGACGCAGCTGGCAGTGAAGCCGGAACAGCCCGCAGTGGCGTCGAGTCTTGCGGGGCTGTTGCGGTAAGGAGATCTGGAAGCTTCGACGCCGGCGCTGTGAGGACGGTGGAACTCGAGCGACGAGCACGAGGTGTCCGAGCTGATGGAACTCTCGTCGACCGAACTGTCCCCGCGTTTGCGGCCGCCGGCTTTTCCGTTCTCCTGGGACTCCTCACGTCTCAAGGCCGCGAACAGAGATCTCGGGTCTATGGGCTGTCGGTTGGGCAGGCTCCTCGACTTCGCCTGCACGACTGACCGTGGCAGTGCCGCACAGCGGGACCCATTGGCTGGCCCACCTTGCCGGCCGGCGACGCATTCTGCCCCTACGTGGAAAGGAAAAGAGAGGCAATCAACGAAAAGCACACAGAAGTGCCGTCCCCTCGCTGGAGGGGTTCTCTTTGTGCCCTGCCGCTCGTTTTTCACGAGGTAACACAAAAGTAAGGGGGGAGGGAAGGGGAGGCTAGTGCTTTCAGATTTCCCTTTACGCTTTTTTCTTCGTTTCTTTTTGTTTCCCATAAGTTTCTCGTAGTCCTGATCGCAAACTTATATTTGTCACAGTTTTACTTTGAAACGCATTTCGGTGGTTCGTACGCCCTACATACACCAAATACGCGAACATGTAGGGTAATACCGCAGCTGCATCAGGGCAGCATAAAATTTCAACATGCTTATTTTGTAATTACTGTCACACTTATGTCTCCGTAATAAGTTCACCTTTTGCGTTTCATTTACAACGCAGCGTGAACCACATAATCGACACAGCTTTTCTATAACGCACGTAGTGGAACACGCGCATATGCTCAAGCGTATACAACTGGAGAAATGCCGGAAGTTCTCCGATGAATGCTGTAGGAATCTATTAAAAATTACCGCGCAAGGATAATTAAAACACCATATATGTGTATTCCGACATAATTCCCATATTTAAGGGAGATTTAAATATGCGTAGCGAACGTGAAGCCCGGACGCACACTTTGTGAAACGCAACAGTCTCGCATTTCCGGTCTGCGCTTCCGGCACGCTTGACAATTAATGCTGGCTTCCCATTTGTTTGCCTTACCCAGACAATGTGAGTGGAAAATAAGTAGACACAGACCGCCAGTGCGGTTGCGTGAAAAGAACGCATTTGAAGGAATGAAAGTTGCTCTTTGTTTCCTAAAGTTCTTCCCTTCTCTGCTAACAGGACGAGACGCAGACACGGCGCTAACTTTCAACCAAAAGTTTTTTTTTTTTTTCAACAGTGATCGGACGTGCTGTTTATACAGTGACACTGGATCGGTGACAAACAAAAACACAACACACCATGATACAGAACACGTCATCATTGGAAACAGAAAATATCAGGCCGTATCAAAGCGGCGAGCCTAAGAACATTTTTTTTAATTTTCCTTTGTGAGACAGGGCCAAAGGCGGAACGGCAACACATTTATCTTTCATTTTGTCCAATTTATGCCTGTGTATAAGATAGCGCGCGCAATCGCTAATAAAAACACTTAGTTGAAAGTTAGCGCTCTGTCAGTGTTTCTCCTCCTCCGTCCCTGTCCTGCTTGTGCCACTCGGTGTCATATGGCTCCCTTTCTTGCTCCGAAATAGACCAAGGTTCTTTTTAATGCCTTTGCGAAATATAAGAAGAGCGTTGCAAGTCAGCGCTCTCTTCTTTTTGTCCCTGTTGTCGTGTTTGCTTTCTTTACGTTCCACTTCCGTTTTTCGAAAACCACCGTAATGGGTTACAATTAGCCTTTACAGTCGGTATAATCGCAAATATGTTGTAACATCACTTATGAGCAGACAACGTGTCCAGTAAGAGTTTCGCGTGCTAGAAGAATCACCTCCTTCTCATCATACAACCCACTACTTCAGCAGTACTATTTCAGCAAGCCGAAGCGCTGTCGACATTGCGCTCCATCATCCATTACACCCCGTAACTACAGTGCACTAGAATATGGGTAGTGGGTTCAGGAGAGGGCATGCTCCACGCGCCGGCGTGAAGCGGAGAGTGTTGACGGGTCGCGTATGTATGCGGCGGCGCTGCGGTAGAGTGGGCTGTACGCTCGGCGGCTGCGCTCAGCAATATCCCCAGCACTCCCGCCTGCTGCAGTAGCAGCGACTTGCGTTTGCTTTCTTTGCTGTCTTGTTTGGGTCGCTGTGTCGTGTGCTGTTCTCCGTTACCTCGAGTGCAGAATGAAGTAGCTCGCGTTTCCTTCGCTGTTCTGCAGCTACAGCACAGTCGATGTGATGCTGCTGCGCAAAGCTCAGACTTCTTGTTTAGGATGCAACGAGAACCCCAAAGTGCTTGACCCCGATGCTTACATCCAGCATCGCTAAGTTTGGTGCCGCCAGAAGGCTTCACTTTCTTGTAAAAGGCCTTAATGTGTCACCGAAAGCACCAAAGAAAAAAAAAAAACTTGCACGCGAAGTTGAGTGAGTGCTCTTCGGCCTATGTTCTCTGAAAGAACACCACGGGGTGGTGTCTCAACAACCATGCACAAAGAATTTGAAAATATCTGACCGCTGGAGCGAAATAGTCTCACATACCTTGTGGGCGGTGATGTGTACTTTCAACGAGTATTTTTTTATCAATAAGTGTCAATTACATATTTTTTACCTACTCAAAATTTTAAATATCGCTTTAATCCCTTATATTTCAGTTAGAAAATTACAGCTCGCTTCAGATAAACCGGGAATGATTCTTCATGTTGAACTTTGTCACATTTGTTTTTTTTTTACCAGTAAAGACAAGCAGCTTTGAAGTATACGTGGAATGCTAAATCTCGCGTGACCTAACTTGGACCTGTCATATTAACCACATCATAAATTCTGCTAATCGTACTCTGGGGTACATGCGCCGTAACCTTTCGCTCGCTCCCCCTTCTGTTAAAAAACTTGCCTTCGAAACCTTTGTCCGGCCAAAGCTAGAGTATGCGCATGCGATTTTTGATCCTCACCACAATAACCTCACTAACGCCCTCGAGTCTGTCCAGAACCGTGCGGCGCGATTCATACTATCTAACTATTCATACACCTCAAGCATCTCGGCACTAAAAGCTGAAATTAACTTAACTGATCTGGCTAAGCGCCGAAAAATCGCACGTCTCAACCTTTATCATAAATTCTTCCATTCTTTGCCTCTAGATAACCCATACATCAGAAGAGCCCACCGCATTTCCCGCCACAGTCACTGCAACGCCGTCTATCCAATCCCAGCCAATACCGTCACCTTTTACCAATCGTTTTTCCAGCGCACAGCCCAAGACTGGAATGACCTGCCCACCGAAGTTGCCACCACCATCAACTTTCAAGCATTCAAGCGGCTCATCGAAACTATCCCATCATAACTACCATTGTACTGATAGCCTTTATTTCACCCACTCCCTCATGTAATATCCCCACCGGGACCTTTGAGGTAATAAAATGAATGAATGAATGAATGAAATGCGCGCTGCAAGCGATATTTGACATGATGCATCTCGAAACACGCTTACGCTTATCTCGCTGCCATTTAAGTCGTGACACTTTTCGAACCTCCTTGCATGGCGAAGACATGTAGGCTACGACGACAAACGCATGCAGCCGTGCCTTTGCCAAATCATCACTCGGGACGCTTGAGCAGCGGTGCGCAAGCACGCGTCTATTTTATTATAACACGTAATTCGCGATTTTTGTTTTCTTTTCGAAATGCTTGATGTCCGGGTTATACTGCTACTTTGCACGGACTTGTTAGCGATTAAAGCAATATTTATGAAGTCGACTAATTACAAGGAATATTAATTGACACTTACTCATAAAATGTAGCCGTTGTAAGTACACACGTACGACTATTGCAAGTATGAATTTAGCTGAGAAATTTTTTTCTAGAACTTTTGCTTTTCTTAGAAATTTAGTGCATGATGGGACGCCCTATTAATTATGCACTTTCGGGAACCCAAAACACCAGCAAAGCTGTAAATAAAGAATGGGTATGTTATGAAAACATGCCTTTCTTGTACTTCCCACTTATAGAACACGCAAGTGGCTATTTGTTACTCACCAACGCTTCGGTTACTTCGGAGGGTAGGAAGTTATATGTTAAAGCCGCTCGGCAGCTCTCTGCAGCCAGGGAACCTCGCTATTAATCAATGACAGCACCGGACTTTGAATTAGCTAGAAGGTCGCACCACCAGGTCTGTCCTTTGCGAACCCGGAAACATCATAGGATGCACCGAATGATAAAAATGGTCTATCCGGAAAAAGCTACGAGATAGGTCTGCCAACGTAACACCTATTTTTGGCGGACTTCTGCAAATCGTGGCCGAAAATTTGTGCAAAGTTACATATAATCTGGGAATAATCGTTCACCTCAATGATGGTTCGAAATTTTCACTTTTTCAACACCGACTTCTCGCGTACGGAATGATGCAAGGACGAAACTTATTAGGTAGGGATGCAGCGGTTTCTCCTTTGTATGCCCAGTAATAATTTTCATGTGCGGACCCCGGCAAGACCGCGCCGAACTCCCAAAATCAGCTCTCAATCTGTTGACAAACCGTTTATCATAGGAATGTTCTCTAAAGTAGATCGTCGTTAGAGACAGCGCACACTTAAAGACACTGAGCGCCTCTGAGCAAATCCGGTCCAATCGAACCATGCTGTACGGTTTTACAAGCCACTATCTCATTTACGTATGCCATTTAGCCCGGAGATTGTTGCGGGCAGCAGTAACTATTTCACGGGACAGGCACTGAAATGTGGAGCAACAATTCCATGCTGCGACGTAACGCACAGCGCGAGTGTGGTGCGCGAGCCTGCTCGAGCTTCGTACTGCATACAGCCCATGCTCTACTGGCGCCATCTCGTGCCGTCAACGTGAGAAGCGTCACTCCCGCCCGCTCTCTGAGCCCACTACCCGTATATTCTAGTACACTGTACCGTAACGAACTTGCTTCCCTACCGGAAAGCGACAAAACTTCCGCCCAGTGCATGAATACCGTGTCCGTGCCATTCCGCGCACAGCGACGGCGCTTTCCAAGGCGGGTGCGGCCGGAGGACACCACAATAGAGCGAAAGCGACCTTGAGCTTGAACGAGACAAAACCACACAAGAGAGAGAGACCGCTGTCAAGGGTTTCCCCCCACCGGACGACGCCGAGCACGCAAGCAAATCCTGATGACGCCGCCGGCAAGTCGCCGCCGACTAGACAGGCTCAGCCGCTGAGCGATGACAGCCTTGCACTACCTTGTACACCCGAAGCAGAAACGGCCATTGTGAACGACAGTCGTCCCATCTCGCAAGACAAGTTTTCGAGCACTCTCGGAAGGAGACGAGAGAAGACGAGGAAGAAAACAACAACAACAACAACACAGGGCTGGTTTGGTTTTGTCGCCCCTCTGCCATTTCTGTCGTAAAATTGAAAGTATAGAGCATTATTTGTTAGTTTGCCGCCGGTACAAGTTCCTCCGAAAAAGACTTCTAGAAATTCCGATCAGTACGTTGGGACTAAATTTAACAACTGAAGTTGCTCTTTCTTTTGGTGCCTCAGCTCTGGGATATTGCCACAGGGATGTATTCAATGCTGTGTGCAATTACATACAAATGACAAACCGTATACGATTTTGACAATTCCGGTTAAAAAAAAAAAAGTCAATTGTAAAGACAGTCTACTCTTCTCGTGAGTACTGCAAAACATACTTAAGATATTCTTCGGCACATGTCTTGGCGACTCATCTGTCAGGTTTGAATGGTTAACATGCACAATTCCACTAATTAAATTCCCTCTAAAACATCCTTTTTTCTCTCTCTCTATCGGTTCCTTCCAATAATTTAAAATCAAAACATAATCACCTCTTGACCAATCCCCCCTGGTGGGTAAGTGCCGTAATTCTTCAGGAACATCATCATCATCATCATCAACAACGATGACGACAACAAGGAACAGTTTTCCCCGAAAGCATACACGCTTGAAAGCTTTGTGCTATGGTTTGCAGTAGCACCATGCAGAGCAGAACCGTGGTAGCATCCACGCCCGCATAAAAACTAACTGCGCACAACAACGGTAAGCTGTGACTGCAAACACGAGGAGAAAAGGGCGTCGTTAATACATTGAGTACGGCTGGCGACGCCGCTTTGAAGTTCCAGCATTCATACGAATGACGTCACAGATCTCTGACGGCGTCTACTAAGGCCTACATAGTTATTTATCTGTATGGAAGGCATACATTGTGTTCTAAGGAAGCCAGAGACATAACACAGAGTTTCAGGACAATTCGAAAAAGAAAAAAACAAAGCCTACCTTCCGACGTGCACTAGGTTGAAGTTCCGGCGCTAATAAAGTTTTGACATGCATTTTCTCTTTCAATATTGAACATAAAATGGCAAAATTAACGATAATCGAGTTCTCGAAATATAAATTATCCTCCCAAACCATTTCACCTTATCACTATAGCGTCCCTTCAAGAAAACGCTTCTTCCCCGGCGTCTACACTGTCCAAGGCGATTGTGTTCGAAACGTTTGTCAAAAAATACGTCAGCGCTTTCGTGTCGACACGGCGCGGAAGACACCTGCGACTGCCAAACAAGTGCGTCGGAGCGTCACCACACGCACGAAACAAATATAGCAAAAGAGGAATGATATAAAGCGTGGCGGAGTGAGAGGGCTTTGTACTAAAACGCTGTACACCATGGCGCTCGTTAACGCTTGCAAACACGGCTCGTTTCTCCGAATGGCGTAACGCACGCGCGCGTGGAAGCGAAAGTGCGCAAAAGTGGCTCAGCATATATACATATACGTGATTCCCCTTTCGTCTCTATACACAGACCGCTTCCGCAAATAATAGAAACACCAGCAACTCCAGCAGCAGGGCCGGCAGGAGCAGCAGCAGTTGCGTTTACAAACAGCAACGTGCACACTACTATCTATCGGTGTCGGTGGCCTGCCTCGCGCCAGACACGGGAATAAATAACCGGAGCGTTATTTCGGCCTCGCGTCGGGTACGCGGGCAGAACGAATTGCCCGGCCACGAGGGTCGTGATCGGGCGCCAGGTGCGCGCGTCCGCGATCGCTACGCCCCGTTACGCAGTACAGGCCCCTTTCTATGCCTCGACCGGCCGCGGATCACATTCGCGCACCGTGCGAAAGAACAACAATCTCGCCCAGAGAACGCCGGGGCGAAGGACCCCCAAGGCTACACAGAGCCGGGCTTCCACGATGCGCAACCGTACGGCACACAACTCGGAGGCGATGAAAGGATACACACTCGCCCGGTGTACGCGCGTCTCAGCTGTGTTGCTGCGCGATGCACGAATGAATGAAAACTTTATTTGTCCCTTTTAAAGAGAAAGACCAGTGGGTTAGAGTGTATAGGGAGGAACTACTTGAAGTAGGCCTCCTCCACCCTATCAGCCCGCTCCAAGATTGCCTTCTGAATGTGAGGCCTCGAGCTGCGCAAGGATGTCCGCCGCGGTGGTGTAGTGGTACGGTACTCGGCTGCCACCCAAAATACGCGGGTTCGATCCCGGCCGCGGCGGTCGCATTTTCGATGGAGGCGAAAATGCCAGAGGCCCGTGTACTGTGCGTTGTCAGTGCACGTTAACGAACCCCAGGTGGTCTAAATTTCCGGAGCCCTCCACTACGGCCTTTCTCTCCTCTCTACCTCTTTCACTCCCTTTCCCCCACCCCCACGGACGCTTAGCCGTGCTCCCTACATGGGCTGCAGAAATTAGCGTCCTTTCCTAACCAAACCACAATCATCATCATCATCATCAAGGCAGCCTCCCACTGCTCCTCGACGCACGAAGATTTCGGGCCACGGTGGCCACGTTTCGACGGGGAATAAATACAATAAAACAGCCGTGTACGCTCAGATTAGGTGATGAAGGATTAAAAAAGACGCCAAGTGGTCGACGTTAACCTTGGGTACTTGCGACTATGCGGGTTGCGTCGTAGATCACATAGCGTGGATTTGGCGCGCGAAATTGATTTGATTTGTGGGGTTTAACGTCCCAAAACCAGTTCTGATTATGCGAGACGCCGTAGTGAAGGGCTCCGGAAATTTCGACCACCTGGGGTTCTTTAACGTGCACCGACATCGCACAGCACACGGGCCTCAACATTTCGCCTCCACCGAAATGCAGCCGCCGCGGCCGGGATTAGATCCCGCGACCCTCGGATCTGCAGCCGAGTACCATAGCCACTAGACCACCGTGGCGGGGCCGCGTGAAATTCAAGAGTAGTGACTTGGACAGGTGAGGCTTGTGCTTTATACAGTTAGCTTTCGACACTCAAGGGCGTTGCAGTGACAATTATTTTTGCGCGTGTAATGTTACACATAGTTTGGGACGACGCAGTGAAATTGGAGCAACTGCGATTGTGGCCCCGCCACGGTGGTCTAGCGGCTAAGGTACTCGGCTGCTGATCCGAGGGTCGCGGGATCGAATCCCGGCCGCGGCGGCTGCATTTCGATGGAGGCGAAATGTTGAGGCCCGTTACACGGTGCGATGTCAGTGCACGTTAAAGAACCCCAGGTGGTCGAAATTTCCGGAGCCCTCCACTACGGCGTCTCTCATAATCAGAACTGGTTTTGGGACGTAAAACCCCACAAAACAGCGATTGTGTTATACGTATTTAAAGTGCACAACTCTAGGTGTACTGAACAAAATATCATAAAAAGCCACTAAAGAAAAAGAAACAAACAACCGGTGCTCCATGTCATCGCTCTCGCCAGCGCGCCGCCCTTTGATCGCAATGAGCGGTGATATATCCTCGTTACGGTGTATTGTACATGCATCATATTTATAGGTGTATCGCGCGCGAACATTCAGAAGTGCATCAGTTATTTCCTTACTGTTACTTCCGCCATTCTATCTGTACGGAGCGCAGATTTCTTGCTCAGATAATTTGCACGGTGTTTTCGTTTGCGCAGGCTGTGTTTGACAAACGTTAACTCGGACAAGAAGCAGCCATTTCGTACCTGAAGCAAAATAAAACAGAGCCGCGCAGTACAGGGCTCTGAAAATCTTGTGCGCGAGCACACAAGAGAGGCGCGCTCACACGCCACCGCACAACGTATTTGCCGATGTGTTGCGCCAGCGCGGCTCAGACGCGTACAGCGTACAACACGTCGAGCGCGCGGATACTTCACATAATGCCATCATCCATCCCGACGCTATAAAGCTCTTTCATAAAGCAGGCGCGTTCGCTCTTGAATGAAGTCCCGAAGGCGTGCCGTACACGTAGCGGTTCCGCCCTCACACGTAATTTCGTAGTGTAATAAGGAATCGCAAGAGGCGTCCCAGCAAAGTGACTCTGGCGCAAGCCACATTCCTTTTTTCCTTTCGGCGTTATACCAGTCATCACCCCTTCAAGACGCACGCACACAGCACAGCCCGCAGGAGATGCGCGCACCTTCACCTTGCTGACAACTCGCCTGCGCATTCGGCTAGCTATACAGCTAATTACACGAAGTGCGCGAAGAAAAACAGGGGCGAACTCGCGCCTACATCATTACGTCACCGTTTGAACAACCTCGCCTGTTTACATAATCAACGCCGCCCGCGAGCGTATACTGTTTGCAGCGCCCTGAGAGCGGCGCTTCTCCGCAACACCCTTCGGGGAAACAACGAAAAACACGCACTGCAAAAAGACGGAACGGGGTAGAAGCGGCCAAGGGGGAGGGGGGGGCTGGCACGGCGGCAACGCCCAGCAAAGAGTCGAGCCCACGCTCAGCCAGGGGCGAAGGCCAAAGAAATATTTCCCCAGCCGACCCCGCGTCGTGAACTGGCGATATGGAATTCCTAGGAGTGTGTATGCTGGAGATTACCGCTTACAACGTGCTGCTATTCCAACAGCAACTCTCGTGTAAGAAATAATAAGAGAAAGGTGACGTAGCCTCGCAGGTTTTCCGTTTACATTGAAGAAGAGGGCAACTGCATTAACCCTCCTTCTCTTCCGCATGCAACAGTCGAAAAAAAGAAAAAAAAAAAAGCGAAACGCCCGTATGGCCCGGTCCAGCAGGCTCGATGGCGTGTGTGTATATATATATATATATATATATATATATATATATATATATATATATATATATATATATATATATATATATGAGAGAGCATAAAGAACGCGTCTGTGTGACAAAGATACTACTGCTACGGAGTCACACTGCAATCGAGATAACGCTAGCAATATTCGTTCTTCGCTATTTGTTCTCTTGTCGGCGCGGGCAATACGCGTATAAGTGCGGAATTTTCTCTACAGCGCGCCTTCGTTATAGGCGCTCGCCAGCGTCGGCGTCGACGTCATATTTAACGCTCGTGTGGAGAAGCGCGCGAGACGGAATTGAGCTTTCACCTTTCCCACCCCTTTCTATACGCTGACAGCTCGGGCGCAGAATCCGGCGAAAGGAGGCAGGGAAGACACACGGAGCCGTGCGTTGTGGATGGCAAGTAGCTGCCCAAGCAGCAAGAGGCGTCCTCCAGTAGATTAAAGAGAGATGAAAAGAAAAAAGAAAAAGAATCACTTGTGTACAAACGCCCATTTTTCTTTCTTCCTTTTATCCGTTAAGGCAACACAAAGGAGCGTCCTAAGTAGTCAAACTGACCTACTTTGTGGGATGACGTATGCTTCGAAATAAGTGTGGCACAGGAGAGAATCAACAAAGTTGAGAGCGGGCTTTCTTCCACTCGGACGCGGTAACGGGAAGTTCCACTTGCCGTCGAGTGGCCTCTGTAAACGCCATTGGAAGAACGATTCGCAGAAAGTCATGTCGAAACAATTCATATGAACAGACAGCTGCAAGGTTGTTCGCTTGGATTTTGCGCATATATTCGCACGTAACCACGCCCCGAATACACGTAGTATGCACCGCGCATGATCTTAGTATTGCCAGGACGCGGGGGTTGCGAGTACAGAGTTTTGGTTAGCTAGAAAACTTTCTTTTTTTCTTTGGGGGGGGGGGGGGGGGAGGGGGTATAAATCCACGGCGATACGGCGTGTATATAACCCCTTCGGCGTCTACATCAGGTTATCCCACCTTAAGTACGTGAAACAGATCGTCACTGTAACGTGCGCACGGAAATGCCGATGAAGGCGCGAGATGCGTGCGGAGGCGAGACAAACGTATTATTGCAGGAAATGCACACAGCGAGTTCGGCAAGGGAGAAGGAAAGAAAGATGAAATAACCAAGAAATGAGCTGCAGGAAGCTCCGTGGGAAGGCACGGATGGCACGGACTTCTTTCCGCGGATAGTATCGCGTTTCAACCCCCTTCGCCGACTCCGGCAGTGTAGGGTTCCGCGGCAGCACGGCTGGCTCCGCGTTCTGGCGGTGAACGAGTGAGCACGGGCTCCTCGTGACCTTTGCAAGGGTACCGCGCAGTGCGGATGGCTTTTCCCACCGGACAAGATATTCAACTGGCATCTAAAGTCATTAAGCGTAAGATACTACTGCCACACCCTTCCATTTATTTATTTACTTATTTATTATTTATTTACTTATACATTCCTGGAAAGATTGTCAAGCACTGCCAAATTGCGAAGCAATGAAGAAGCACAAGCATGTCAAGCGAAAGTACGTTTTAGGCAAAATGTATGTCATGCTTTTGTCGCGAAGACCGCGTCGCGTAGAATGTTTTCTTGTTCTTTTTTCTTTTTCGACGGCTTTCTTAGAAGGGTGCTCAAGCAAACGAGCCGGCGCACCGCAGGGAGTCTTCTTGACGACGTAGTACAGAGAACGAAGACCACGTGTGTGCGTCGCGGCCAGTTTCTGGAATGTGTTGTTTATATTAGTTTTGTAGCAAAGCCGGATGCACGCGATCACGAGGGCTCGCGTTGAGCATCGTTAACTTCGGCCTGCCTGACTGGTCCCTGTAAGCCGTTTTCCTATTGGTGGGAGGCAGTGGTGTTCCGAGACGTTCGTGTTGCCGTGGGTGCTGAAAAGTGCTATTTAAGCGGCGACACTGGCCTTTTTTTAGAGAGCGGACTCGGGGACCATGACGCTCGACATCACCGGGGAGCAGTCCGGCAGGCCGACGGGGTATGATACCATTTTCTCTGTTGTATAATTGTTGCCCTGTGTGTTTTCTAACTTCAAGATGTCTTAGCTAAATAAACCCCCCAATGAGTGCTCTCCCAATTCACTGTGTCGACTCCTCATCGCTTGCCTGCGCGGAGTGGCTCCCACGCCTCTTCGTCTTCCTGACCTTCCGATGCGTCTAACATTAACGGCCCCGACGTTTCGCTACACTTTATTGCAACGAATCTTTTTCTACGAAGGGAAGCAGAAAGGGCATGGGATAGAATTATACAGGCCCGTACGTCCTCGACCTAACGAGCTATCAGCGTTGGCTCGTTAACATTTTTACAATTTTACGTTGTCTGCAAGCGAGTGTGCGTGATGGCGAGAGAGAGAGAGGGGTATAGGAGTAACGGTGCATATCGCAACCAGCACACGCACCACGCGAGACAGGCGCAGTGTCGCGCGATCGAGGCCGATCATTATACGACGACTCGGGTCATGCTTGAGGAGTTCTTCGCGTTGCACAGGGAGGAGTCATTTTATTATTTTTTTTTCAGCTTCGTCACGGCAGCTTCTGACAGTGACCCGCTTCGAAGAGCGCCCAACGACGGGGGGTGCAAGGTACACATCCATGAAGAGAGATGCACCCCCCCCCCCTTCCCTCCCCCTCACTCCGCACCCATTCGTACACGGTGTCATAGCGGAGCCACACAGAGACCGGTCCGTCGCGGTTATATGGAAACGGATTCGAAATCGGCACGGCCAATGCCATGCAGCGTCGCTTCGCGACCCTGCCATGCCTTGCCCAGCGGCGGTTGCTCGTGCGCGCTTCACGCTACGATGCTTTATTCGAAGCAGTTGCTGCCGCCTCCAGCACGCAACGTCCGTGTTGTGCATTCACTCGGCCGGTTCACTGGGGAGCGGCAGGGAAATGTATAACGCCGCCACCGCCGGAGTGTAGTTGCGACACGAGGCGACTGCGTGTATAATATCAAGGTTGGTGCGCGCTGCCGTGCAGTCACAAAGCAGGGGCGCTCGACAGGCTCGGTCGCCTTTCAGAGGCGCGTGCGCTCATTTTGGGCGAAATACAGCAAAACACTGACGGAAGATAAAAACTGCCAGTACGCACGCTGTTTCGGCCTGTACGCAGAGAATGAAAGAGGGGACACAAACTGCCAAAACTGAGCAGTGTAATGGAAATTGGCTGATGAAGGTGCCAGAATAGTATAAAACCTGCCTGATCGCCAGACAGGCTTCGAGAACATGGCAACATGGGCGAGTCAATATGCTCAAGCCAGGCCCGTAGACAGAGGAGGGGGGCGGGGGGGGGTAGTGTTGACAACGTAGTGTAGTGCTAATAACACAAAATTTAAGCCTACTAATAACGTTGCATTCCAACAGTACCTTATTATACATGCTGCGATTTTTACCTAAAATTAATAATGAAAAGAGATGTTTTCTCAAATAGTCAACGTCTCCCCACCCCCTTCCGCGTAAAAGATTCCTGCCCACGAGCCTGGCTCAAGCCACATGATTTTTGGAGATGCTCTTATTGCAATGATATCTCAATAACCTACTGTGATATCGTCGTGCCGGAGCAACCTTTCTCCGCTCCAAAGGGGACGGCCAATCCTTCCGATACGGGGCGAACACAGGGAATCCCACACAACCAACGGACTGAAAGGGGGGCTCTGTCCTTGCAACCCTTTCTGGGCACAAGCTACACGCGCCCATTCGGACCCTTTCGTACCAGCGCGCCGCGAGCTTTCGGCGAATTTTGACCACCCCACCAAAACACGCGGCCTAAGTACCGTGGGAAGAGGAAGTTGAGCATCTTCACAACAGCCGTGGGAGAGACTCCCGGCGTTTGAGGGCCGTGCCGGCATGTTGTTGAGCAGTTCGCCCAAAGCAGACTACGCCTTGCGTTCTGGCTCTCAACCGCTGAATCGGTATACGTCCTGAAAACTTGCTTCCGTTGATCTAACACTATTGCGCTCTGCTAAGCGAGAAGTCTGGCCACAGCTACGTCGGGCCCAAGTTCCGTGCATGCTTGAGACACCTTAAGCGTATACGAGTGGAAGAGGTGACAACAAAAGGAGGTGTTTTTTGTACGCCGGTATACAGATCTCCATTCTTCTCGAAATCATCAGGCCGCTACTACGACGGCTGACGCGAACAGCCCGAAGTCAATGAACCTCGGTGGCCAGAAACAGACGCACTCGAACTTCAGATTTAGTCTTCACCGTTCTACTCCCACCTCTCGCAACGTTTACTCTGACACCTACAACCCTTCTCCCATACTTAGTTCATAATGGCCGCACCTTTGCGAGATATAGTTATGGGCCCACGGCCAACCCTTTTTTTATCCTTCCGCCGATTCATATCTCCTTATATTTTATGTGCGTAAACAAACGTCCATCCATAGACCCCATTGAGTGCGTGCCCGGCTGAAAGAGTGTGTATACGGAACGAGGCCCACAATTGATCCATAAAAAAGCGAGCCAGTGCTTTCACTATACTCCGGCGCATATTGTACTGCGTGCGTAATAGAGGGAGCAACACACGATTACGCGCATCGCATGGCACGTATACAGACGGCTGTCGCCTAACCGAAAGAGTGAGGGACTGCATGGCATGGCCACCGCTAAATGCGGCGACGCGGGAATGACGAGAGCGGCGCGCTGGTCGTGAAGCGACACAATTGCCGGAAGACGCCACAACCGGGCCAAGGTTTCCCCGTCTAACATACAAATAGCAATAATAATAATGATAAAAAAAAAAGCGACGGGAGACGTGGCCGCCCTTTCCAGGGCGAAGAGAACGCCAGTACGTCGTGCCTCTCTTCCGGCCCGTGCATGCGGAGGATATGCACGCGTAAGCGACGCACATGCATCGTATTCGGCGCGCACCGCGTGTCATATCAGACGGGCCACCGCAGTGGTCCTCTCTACACAATGGCCTCGAGCCTTCCACGTTGGACGTGGACGCACGATTCAAGCGATGCACTTGTGCGAGTGTTTGCGGTGAAGGGCTCAAGGACGTTTCCCATCAAGTCAGCTTTTTTTTTTTTTTTTTCCCTTTGAGCGACATGATGGGATGAAATAACGAGCGAGGACAATGCACTTCCGTCCTCTTTTTGAAGATAGCCTCTCCGTCGCATAAAAGCCACTGCTGTTGTTGTTTTTTTAATTTTTTGGGGGTCTATCACACGGTTCGTCTACACAACACGTGTGTGTCGCGGAATGTGGAAGTCAAGCCCGACAATCAAAAGGGCCGGTTGGCAAAAAAGAGAAAGCGGAAGTTTCGCCCGAAAGGATACGGAATTGGCAGCTTTCACCTCGATTTCTCTTGGACACCCGTGCCTATGCTTTGTGTTTCTTAATAACGAAATGTATCTATAGTGTGCGAAGCAATTGCGCGTGAAGCAATCGAATCCTCTCTGGGATGTTCACTCGTGCGTGGAGTTTGCAGAAATAAAAATTGACAAGATAAGTGATTCAGGCGATGCGACCTTGCCAAAACTAAGAATGATAAGTTGAATGTTCCAAACGAAAAATAGTTGAAGAGCTGCCGGCTCCCTGCTTTTGCGACCTTCCCACATAACATTTTTCAACGACCTTCCATTTATTGAAAAAAAATGGACTGATTGATTTCTGGGGTTTCACGTCCCACAACCACGACATGATTATGAAAGACGCCGTAGTGGATTTTCGACCCCCTCGGGTTCTTTAACGTGCACTGACATCGCACAGTATACGGGCTTCGACATTTCGCCTCCATCGAAATGCAGCCGCTGGAGCCGGGATTCGATCCCGCGACCTTCGTATCAGCAGTCGGATGCCATAGCCACTAGACCATCGTGTCGGGGCTATATATGTAAAAAAAAAAACAATAAAGGAGATGTAGAAGAAGAAAAGAATGAGCTGCTGGGCGCTGTAAAGCGGAAAACATCTTTTTTTTTTCTTTTTCATGGGATGTACAACAATTACACTCTCCATATTAGGACTAGGCATGGACCAGAAATATTTAAGTCCGTTTAATCCACCTCTATACATTATACTCAGCGGACAGTGAAAGCGGCAGACTTGAAACCGAGGGAGGCAAAGCACACCTGCGGCAGGCATGCAAATAGTTCGATGGAGGCGATGAAATTACGAAATTCGTAGGCATCAAATAAAATAATGTCGAGCAAGAAGGGTAAACTGGAGATCACGGGGAGATGCCTTCATCCTGCAGTGGGTGTTAAATAGCTGGCGGTGACGATTCTGGTGATCATTTGATGCATTATACAGTAATGTGAACGTTAAAATCGGGTGCATCTGAGGCAAATTCTTGGCCAGTTCGCGATACGTCATCCAAGCTTCACTGCCATATCAGCATGTCCTACACGTGACAAATATATACCATACATTCATTTTGAGATGCATATAAAGCAGGCTCATAGGCAGGAGCTTTTTTTCGGTGGGGGGGGGCACTTGCTGAAGGCCTCGACTATTTGAGAAAAACATGTATTTTCACTATTTACTTACGGTAAAAATCGCAGTACGTACAATAAGTGATTTTATAAAATGCAACGTTATTATAGGCTTAAATTTTGTCATTAGCGCTACAACATATACGTTATTAGCACAACCCCCCAACCAAAATTTTGGGAGAGGCCCGATCATCCAGGGCACCTTCCCTGGCTGCGAAGTGTCGGCGACCCACGGCCTGATGAATATATTCTGGCGCGAAATTAAACGCGCACAAAACAGGTAGCCGCCCGCACAGCCATCTGTGTATGATTGTTTTGTGCTTGTCTATAATTTCGAAACAAAGTGTGTCCTTCAGAAAACACCAACTTGGACCCACACGCAGTCCGCTTGAACCCAATGGCCTTACTGTGGAATTATCCGTGTGTGACACACGGCACACCATTCCTGCAAGGAGTTCCCTGTCACCAAATAGTACCACGATTCTGAGAGGAGGTTTGAGAAAAATACCCACGACACAACATTTTTTTTTTTTTTGTAAATCATTCATCGGATCCGCGTCACCAAACACCGGCAAACGACGATGAGCTGCGGTGGCTAAGCTGTAACTTCACACAGATCGGACACTTCCGCCTTCCTTGCAGCGCAATTGCTATCGCGCGCGTTCCACTGCAACAGCACTGCTTTCCCGCGCTGCACCGCAGCCGGCGGAGCAAGCACATCTCGACCGCCGCGCGGAGGATCCTAAACGCAACAGCGCGTGACGCACTCGCGGCGGGAGCAACCAGCTCTCGCGATCTGCATATCGCCCGTCTCGATCGCGCACAAGCCCGCTAACCTCGTCTTCTGCGCACGACAGAATTACCGCTCGCCGAATGGCCGCGCGTTTACAGAACGCACCACGCGTGCGCACAGCGCAAGTGACCAAACCTGTTGTCCGGTCATATCGCGTAACGCAAACCGCGTACGCTCTTTCTCAATACTTTCCAATCAGCGGATGCGGGTGTTCGCTTTCTCCCTAGCACGCAACGAGCGATGCCACGTGTCAGCAGAGGTCGCCCTTCCGAAGCTCCGTGTTTCATGCGACGAAACAGCGCTAATCGCCGCTTTATATTAATCGCTTCTGCAAAGATAAAAGCCTTTGTTCCGGGATATGGAAGAGCCCCGGAAGACAATGTTGCACGCGTCTAATGACTCCAATACAGGTACACATATACGTGTACTGCAGCTGTTGTAGAAACCCGCTTTGGTTAGCTAGCCTCGCGGCCCTTTCTCTTTCGTCCCCCTAACCCTGTGCTTCGGAGAACCGGGTGAGAAGGGCAACTGAAACAACCGGACCGGCAGTTGTTGTAGGGTTCGTGAGTCGTTTCACCCCTCGACCGTATACCGCTCTATACGTTCGGGATCCCGGAAGGAGACCGGAGCAGATTCCATGGCGTCGTCCTTCAGGGAGGCTGTTATTAATGATGCGCTCACGGACGGTCCATCTCTCGGTCGCCGCGCAGGGAAGCCCCTTAGGCCGCGCAGGGAAGCGCTACGATAAATCGCCAGCGTAATGCGCTTTCTTGTTTCCTGCGGACGCAAGATAAAATTAAGTGCTATGAGGAAAAATGAAGTAATGGGCGGACTGCCCTAAATGTGTGACGGTGCTCAGAGGAAGCGAGTGACAAGTGGGGTCGCCATAGGACTCGGCGACTATGCATGTCGTGCTGCTGCATACGAGGTCGTGAGCTCGACTTCCCTGGGTACCAACGGCGTTTACGCCCAAGCAGGGTGGAAGGTAAAGCTCATGCAGCGAGGGGGGTCCTCTACGACTTTGGGCTACTTTAAGGAGGAGGTGGCAAAATAGTCTATCGCTATCCCGCAATGTGAAAGAAGGGAAAAGTAGCCCGCTTGTAGATTTAGCAGCGTTTTGGCGCAGCAATGCCGTGACCATTCCGGAAAAGGCTTTGGTCCTCGGCTCGATCCTCGGACAGTGAAAATCTTTTCCGTCAACCAAGAGGCAGTTGTTTATGACGAATCCTTACGGGTTTTCTTTTAGCTTCCTAGTACATACGGGTGAATGTCAACTTTACCTTTCATTTCTCCAGGAGCGTTAGCAGGGAAGTGTTGTTTTATGGGGTCTTACGTCCCAAAACTAGCTCTGATTATGAGAGACGCCGTAGTGGAGGGCTCCAGAAATTTCGACCATCTGGGGTTCTTTAACGTGCACTGACATCGCACAGCACACGGGCCTCAACATTTCGCCTCGATCGACATGCAGCCGCCGCGGCCGGGATTCGATCCCGCGACCTTCGGATCAGCAGCCGAGTACCATAGCCACTAGACGACCGTGGCGAGGCAGCAGGGAAGTGACGCGTACAGGACTGGCCACTCATTTTCTGACGAAGTGGCTACCGGCGACGGCTTCTGACATACCGTTTGCAATGGTTTGACGGCGTATAGCTCAAACGTGAAAAACGATGGAGGAAACAATGCGACACGTTTTAAGACGCAGCTTCCCGAATATACAACGTATACAAAGTCCGAAGAGCGCACACGAAAATAAACATACCTATATACCTCTATTATGGCATTCGGAATACCTTATAGCAACCTACTTTAGTGTTCCTGCACATACTCCCGTATTATGCCACTCCAACCTACACTCCACCGGCTCCCGCAAATAGAAGCCCGGCAATACGACATGTCGGAAGCCTGCAGCTATAGGCATATAGACAACCCGGTGTTAAGGCCCGAACAATGACAACCCTCATAACTGCGTGGGGCCAGAACGGCGGTTACCGTGCCGGGAGAGCGGAAATACCGGCGAGCGGTGTGTTTCCTCTCGTGTATTTACGATATAGACTTCCTCCGCCGTTGGGCCGCAATAAACGGCCGACCACGGCGAGAGGGGGCCAGCCTGCGCAGTTTTGGATTACGAAAGACTGTTTGCGCGTGATCCACATGGTTGCGGAGATAAAAAGGAAACTCCCGAGTAGGAGGTCCCTTGAGCAACAGTAGAAAGAGAGAAAGAGACGGAGACGAAGAAAAATATATGTGCGGACGCGGGGGAAAGAAAAAAAAACAGAAAACAAATACACGAAGTGGTGGACAGAGATGTGGATAGGAAAGCTAAATAAGGCCGGCTGCCGGCGGCCCGAGGGAGCAAGCTCTGCCGCCGGCTGGCCTCCGCCATCCGTGTGCGCCAGCCGCTCAGAATATTGCGTAATGGCCGTTGTACGTCTTCTTAATCCAATACGTGTCTGCACGCCGCGGTGCTGATTTGTTACGACACGAGATGGGGATTCTCCTTATTCTCGAATGGGCGCTGGGAAGCGCTTGAATGCGAACCAGTACAATTAGTTATTCGTCCGCCCCGGCTTAAGCAGAAAAAAGAGAGAGAGAGTGAGAGAGAGCAAAGGATGAGAGGAAAAAATAAACAACATTAGAAAAGTAAATAAACTGAAAATTTTATAAAGAGCTTCAGAGAAATGAAGTTCGCTCTTTCTCTCCAATACGCGGGTGCCGAGCCGTACGGCTTCATGGCAAAAGAGGCTGAATGTTGATTAATATCATGGATGCATGGCGCTTATGCAGATAAACCATGGTATAGCCGCGGTCTTGTCATTTCTACCGGCACAATCCTTCACTATAATCCCACTTACCCTTACCGGTTCATAGCCGCAGGCTAGGCTGCGTCCAAGTTGCGATCGCTCTGGCGCCTTCCTGTAGATAAGCTCTCTCTCTCTCTCTATGTTAAAGGATCAGGTATGCAAGCAAACGCATACGCGTCAATTTTATCGGTACTGAACTACAAGAGCACCGCGCTGTTTCATAGCCTGAAAATCAAATTCGTCCAATATTATTTTCTTCTTCTTTTCTCTTTGCACAAAACAGCTCAACTATCTATATGTAATGTGCCCCGCATGACACAAGTCGAGGCGACAGCGGAACAGGAAGAGAGAGAGACATCTCATTGACAAAGCTCTCCACGGTTCAAAGCCATGCATGCATGCGCACGTGGGCAAGCACATTCACACATACATGATGCCTTCTTCCGTACATACTCATACAACTGAAAAAGTTCGATGTTTATACTTCTAATCTGACCTTGTATACGGTCATTCGATATAGCCTCTCAACGAAGCTGACGAACGCAGTTAGCGAACAAACTTCGTGGCAAACGTGCGGAGGCAAGTTCAAAAGATACTACGCGGTAGCGTCAAAGGCCGAGTGCTGAAAATCAGCGTCAAGTCCAAAACGACCTCTCCTCGGTACAGGGAAATAAAAGAGGGGAGATTTAGGGCAGTCACGAAACGAATCACGCGGTAACGCCTCCGCCATCGCGCGCGCACTTTTTCACTACGCCCTTACACGAGCAGCTGCAGGGGTTGCCTGAACGAATGGAACTCCTTTTCTGGGCAATTCGGTCACGCTCCGCTCAATAAGCTCCCATTGCTGACCGGACATACCATCCAACTGTTCGAACCATACAGCAAGCAGGAACATGTTCGGAAGGAATCAAAGGAAAAGGCGCGCTGCATTATGGAGCACTAGACAGTGATGGAACGCCATATGATGGTTTATAGCTATAGAAGGCACGTTTGGAAACGTCTGTAATGGAGGCAGGACGCCGAAAATGGTGGCTCGTTTCGTGAAGATGGTATACGAGCAAAGAAAGAGTAAATATTTGTGGTAGCCCGTGAAAAGCGGAGTCTGGCATAGCTTACTTATCTACAGATTATAGATCGGGTTCTTTCACAAAGAGAAGATGGAACCATTATACAGTGAGGGCAGCTGCTCCAGTTGTGAAGCATTTAATGACCCATATTTAACGATCGGATGGATTTAGCTACGCCAAAATTATGCAGCTACAGCAGGGGCGCCATAATTTTGGCCGAGTCTGTTTGTGTGTGCAGGGGGCCGGGGGAGGGGAGGGGGGCGTTTTAACATTGATGTTAATTCACATACGCCTAGCTGTGAAGTTATGGTGCGTTTAGACATCAATTCATAGGTTCAATTCATCAGTTGACAGGTAGTAAACGAAGAGGAGGAACTATTTGCAGAGCTATCCGATGTTGCTGATTTTGCTTTAAAGAAAAAAAAAAAGAAAACGAAACGAGGACATGAAATCCTACTAAGTTGTTATTATTGTGGATTGTGGATAAAAGAAAAACTGCTTCAGCGGTGGGCTAAGGCAGTCGCGTAACGTGCCGAAAATTCCTTCTTCCCGCTCACATTTCCCGCCGCAGTAATAGCGCACACCCCTTGAATTAAGAGGTAACAAGAGCATCACATAAATGCCGCATCCTCTTCGCGATCTCCTCGTGAAGAAAGGGCCGGCGCATTCATGCGATGCTGCTGAATCTCTCGATCTTTTTTTTTTTTTTTAAACCAAAGCTGGAGACGACGCGTCATTGAAACGGGAACGCCGAAATTCTCTGCACCACCAGGTCAGGAGGGAGGCGGGCACAACTCTATCTATATACATGAGTCCCCGTACCCCTCGTTCAGTACCTCTCTCTCTCTCTTTCCCTGCTCTTTCTTCTTTCTTTCCAGCGCCGCCAGGAGCACACGGCTTCCGCGGCAACGCCAAAGCCGACGGGGAGGATTAAACGGTTCTCGACGGCCCGAGTCGGCACCAACCCGGATATTTACCATGTCCAACGAGCGACCGACTGTATATGTGTGCGCACTTCCCTTCCGCCGCAGTATAAGGCTGAATACGAGCGTGACCCCACGGTGGTGTCGGTTCTGCTGAAAACCGCGCTCGTATAATACGTAACGGATGGCAAAGGCCTGCCGGGTAAGCGTACCATGCGAAGAAAGAAGCGGCGGCGGTGTATATAGGAAACGGCGTAAGCTTGCGCAACGCGTTTCGCGCTGCCGGCGGCGCACGCCACAGGAAAAAAAAAAAAAAAAACCGTGCACGCTGCGCCGTACGTGGCCCTCCGCGGCAACAACCGCTTCCATCACTCGCACTTTGAAGAAGACAGCGGAAGAACACAAAGAAAGAACCGCAAGAGGAAATCAAAGGCGAGAAGAAGTGAAGAGAGGCGAAGTGACGTAATCACTATATTGTTTTGATCCATTTTTTTTTTTTTTTGTTCTGCGCGTACTCTTCCTTATCTATAGAAGGCGTGCAACGAGCACAGGCGGCCGACGAGAAGCCATCATAGAAGAAGGGAACACTTTTGTACAAGCGGGAACTGCGATGTTCTATATCTTTGTACGGCGCAAACTCATGTCACCCCGCGACCTGCTAACAACAGAGTCCAACTTATCCCGACGAGGGAGCAGCGAATGCATTTCGACCGCGAGAAAAACGGCACACATAACGAGCTAGATATACCAGCATACTGGCTCAGCTGAATATATCACTGAGGCAGCAGGAGCGCGAGTGGGTCTCTCGAAGGTGCCGATTTCAGTGCCGTTATCTATATGCCTCCTTCAGCGTGACCCCGCGAAGCGGGGATCCAGTGCGCGAGTGTGGTAGACCTGAGGAACGTATAGAGGGAGAAAGAGAGAGGGAGGGCGAACAAGAAGGAAAAATACGGTATATGCTAGTTTACATTTGGGGAGAGGGGAGAAGGAGGTTGACGGCCAGAAGAGCAGACATAGAAAAACGCATGAGACAGAGACACTGTCAAAGTCGGCGACAACGAACGCCAATTCAGGACATACCGCTTGCGCTGGTCTATTCTCAAAAACAGAAACAGCGCATCCGTAGCCCTCAGTTGCAACGACATGATGTTGCAACAAACAGCCAGCTACGTCATCTAGCACTTGCGTAAACCAGGGAGAGAAGCCTCAATGAGCGCTGTCTGGATTTATAGACCAGTACACTGTACTGGTAACTAAGTGACATTCATTAAAATTAATGTCCTATTGAACATTATATATGTTCCACGCAGAAAGTTACATGAAACTGTCTTTTGGATTGTTCGTACAAGCTTCAAGAAAGAAAAGGAAGCTTTTTTCGCGAGCTCATTGCAGTTGAAAAGCACTGTCGAGTACGATACAATCCTGAAACGCTGGCCGATAACGATACGCCGCTCCTATATCGATACGGGCCACTAGAAACGAGCTCGCAGTTAGTCTCCAGTAGATCAACGGCGCTCGAGGCTGCATGAGGTCAGTCGACCCGACCTTGGCAGCGCGCTCACGTCCCCGCCACGCAGTCCGGTCGACTGCCGCGGGGAGGAAAGTAAAAAGACAAAAACGGGGCGCCTTCTTTTCCGCCAGCCCAACGCAGTCAGCGGCGCGCTTTGGGTCCGATAAGGGAAAACCGTAAACGAGTGAGACACATATACGTGCTACTTTATAGGCAAACGCTGTGCCACACAGGCTTTTCGCTAACCAGTTACATACTCTCCTAGCTCACCCTTCGGCACAACGCTGTATATTCGCTCCTACAGATAAACGTCTGTATCACTAAACTGCAATAATACTAACAGTCAGACCTTGTGTAGCAACTTCGAGCGAGCAATTAAGTAAAGTGGCCTCGCATGGGCACTAACTGCTTTAAGAGTAGTTTTCCGCTCCCATTCTTCTATATCATAGTGGTCTCAAACACGCAGACGGACCTTTTCGCTGGAGGTCCGGCCCCAAGCGGTAAACCATAGGTGGCTATGGATCAACGTGTACTGAAGCATAACCGCAGAACAAAAGCTACAAAGCCGGCGTCCAGATTAATAGTCCTCCCGGAGATTGGTGTCGATGTTTCTGGAATTGTGACGCCAAATTCCCCCCAGAAATGACCCATACATGAGGTACGGGAAAGGCCTTCTTTGAAATGGCAACGATATAGCCGCGATTTCGTTCAAACTTTTCCCGTCCTCCAAATTTCGTCAATGAAGCCCGTCAGCTGATGTGGTTTTGGGACGCCTGCGTACAGAATATAATGTCTGAACTCTACTGAAGAGAATTCATCGAGAATTCTGGCAGAAACGGAACGCCTAAGGCTTGATGAACGGACGCACCAACGTAGAGAGAGAGACAAACAAGGGATGGGAACGGGAGGGAGGTTAAGCAGACGCGCGTCCGGTTTGCTACCCTACTGGGGGAATAGGGATACAAAGAGGTAGAGGAGAGAAAAAGAAGAGTATCACGCCATCGGATATTGCACATTGGCACAAAAGTCTTTGGCTCAAGTAGCACGTGTATATATATATATATATATATATATATATATATATATATATATATATATATATATATATATATATATATATATATATATATATATTATACGTGTCTGTTCCACTGTTCTGCAACTGTTCAGACAGTTAAGCCAGAGGGTGCCAGGCTGCTGAACTTAGCCACGACCAAGCAAAAAGAGCAGAGATAGCGGTGTGGCTAGTTCAAAATGTACATACAAGGGTCAATGTTTCACGCTTCAAATGTAATGCGCGTGGGACGAAAAGAGCTGGGCCGATCGGCGACGATAGGGAATTGAGAGGTCGATTTTGCGCAAAGTGCTACACGCTATAGCTCGGGCAGTGGCTAAGTGCCGTGCCAAGCGAGTTCCAATTCGCCAAGCGTGCGTGTTTCGCAATGCGTTAAGCGTTATCAGGCGAAGCGTGAGCAAAACAGCCTGGGCTTTCGGCGTTAATTCCACCGTTCTCGTGCCATGCGTGGATATCGCTTAGATCTGTATCGGAAACGGGGACAGGACTCCCCGTCGTACACAACACACGCTGATTAAGACCTACTGCGCAACACTGAGACACGTATAAAGGGCCCTTTTAACAGCTGCCTCGGAAATGTCTCCGTGATACCGGTGCTAGAGTACACCTGTGAGCAGTTTATTTCATTTCTGCGACGTCCAGTCCGCGGCGTTTTTTTTTAGAGACGATAGTCTTTCTTGGGATACTTGAACGCAGAAATTTTGGTCTGACTGTTTGTCTGTCTGTCACACGATTCAGCCACCCAGCCAAAGTTTAAGCACTTGCCTAACGCCCAGCCATCTTGAACTGGTAGCTGCGTTCATACTTGTGAACACTGTCAATCAAAAAGCAAATATTACGCATATCTGAGGGGCAACATCAATACGTATTAGGTCGTGTGTTCCTTTACTAGAAAATACATAGCTACGTAATTCTAAAGACCCTTGTGTTCGTTAGGCTGCACGTAAAAGGCCTCTGTCGACGATTTGGCGCTGCCACCTGGCAGTTGCCCGAGGATCCTGCAGAAGCTCATGTTTCCCGATGGAGCTGCCAGATGGCGTCCATATCTCACGCAGCGTAGTGCGGCCGGCAGAAGACTATCGTCTTTCGAAGACATTTGCAGCGAAGTATGCAGATACTCGGCCAATTTTTTTTCTTTGTCTCTTTTCTTTCTTTCGTTTTGAGGACACATGTGCCAAGACTGAGTTGAACGGTAGGAATTTGAAGAATGCGGCTAATTAAACACAAAGAAACAGAATTGATAAGCGGTAATGTATTCACTTCCATGTTATTCGCTTATGCATGCGCGGTGTAAGTTAGAGCTCCTGAATACAGCATATGATCACTGCCAAATTAATATTCCCCTGAGCGGCCTTAGTGCGAAAAGGAAATACTAAAATACGTAAAGCAGCGTGACAAAAGTAAAAATGCAAGAACAGAACTTAGTAAAGGTGCAAAAGACGAGACAGTATCACAGTTCTTTCTTTCTTTAAGTGCATTGTTCGACATGAAAGAAGAAACAAGCAAAACGAAAGTAATCTCGAGTTCTCTTTTTCATCATTTCATATGCAATATACAACATACCTCACACATACAGTGTTAAGACATTTACATATGTTCTGTTTGCACATACATATATCTTCAATGAATCGAATGTTTACATATGCACCATTTTAAATATAGACGGCAAAGATCGAACCGTTCTCCCGGAGATCATCAATTCCGTGTGTTTGTCATCACCATCATCATGGTCTACTGGTCACAAAAAGGTGCGCACACGCTGTAACAATGACAGTCCTGCACCTGCACAAGATCGTCGTCGCAGTACAAACTTGATACACTGAATATACGCGTTTCAACAACGCCCTGCTTCGTGCGAAAGCGAAGTAGCGGCCACACGCACTGGACACGATGCAAACAGAACCGATGTTCACTACGTCCAGTAACCTCATGCAAGCAAACGATCGTCCGATAAACCGAGTATTTCCCACAGCCCTGTAGTACATGTAAGGCTGCTTGTTGTGAGCGAAACGTGCAAACCGGACCGACCGAAGATACGAACCGGCCGCAGACAACACCTCCCCCCCCCTCCCGCTCCCCCCCCCCCTTTTTTTTTATTTCATTACACCGACGCGCTAATGAAGAGAAACTCGCGCAGAGAGCGCGGCACAGTTCCCAAGGAAGGCAAAAACCTGCGCTGTCAACTTCGCTTATCACAGCACGTATAAGCTTCGCATTGTATGTAAACACACACACTGCAGTTCCACGGTTCAGAGGGCTCAAAAGAAATAATGAAATAAAGACAAAGAAAGAAGGGAAGAAATGAAGAAAGAAAACGAAAGCCTGCTCCACTTTTCGACTCTTTCTCACGGGCAGTTTTTGACAACTGTCCCAGAGGTGGCTATGCTGCCATATGTCGTTGGACCACCGTCCATTTGGTCGTTGCCTCTCTCTTGCACCCTTTCCATCGATGTATATAATGACAGTGGCGCGTTCGCGCTACCGTGTACGCGCCACTCGCTTATACCGGGAGCGGCGAGCGGACTGTAATTTGAAGTCTTTGTTAGCAGACACGCCTCTTCCAATCACTGCGGACACGAAGTGGGCAGTAGAAAAGGCGTGACGCAGCTATAGGAGCGATAGTTATCGGCGCGACACGCAGTCTGTAAGCGAGCGAATCCTGCCCGACCTGTCCACTCCCAAACACACACAGGCACTCATTATTCTATCGGTGCTCTACAATAAGTTGTAAGTGGCCTAGTTCGCACGTACAGACGTCAACTCCGTGCGGTTACCTTAAACACCTTTAACGGCGATGCGCAGAAGGCAAAAATGATGGCGAAGAGATAAGCCATCATTTTTATCATCATCAGATCGTGCATTGATTCAATTTGTGAGGTTTAACGCCCCAAAACTGCAGCTCCGATTATGAGAGACACCGAAGTGGAGGGCTGCAGAAATTTCGACCACCTGGGGTTATTTAACGTGCACTGACATCGCACAGCACACGGGCCTCAACATTTCGCCTCCATCAAAATGCAGCCGCCGCGGCCGGGATTCGATCCCGCGACCTTCGGATCAGCAGCCGAGTGCCATAGCCACTAGACCACTGTGGCGGGTCTATGACGCCGAGTGATCATCAACTGACGCTACGAAAGCAACTCCATAATAGGTAGATTTGCAAACGTGTATGCCACATAGCGGTCGGACTCGGCGCTTTTCGGAAGCGTGTGGTGTGCCCAACTTGTGACCACGATATCTCTTACTGCCCTGCCACCGGGTGGTCTAGTAGTTATGGCACTCGGCTGCTGATCCGAAGGTCGCGGGATCGAATCCCGGCCGCGGCGGCTGCATTTTGATGGAGGCGAAATGTTGAGGCCCGTGTGCTGTGCGATGTCAGTGCACGTTAAATAACCCCAGGGGGTCGAAATTTCCGGAGCCCTCCACTAGGGCGTCTCTCACACTCAGAACTGGTTTTGAGACGTTAAACCCCACAAATCAATCAAAATGACTCGGTGTTATAATATCATGGCAGGCGCTCGTTTCCTTTTGTGTCGCGCAAGCAAGTGTCGCATGTTCGCTTGAGTAGTTGTATATGTGCCGACGTGCCTCGTGGAAACGACCGTATACAGGTATTCGTTCTCTGGTAGACGCTGCTGTCGCTTGTGTGTTTGCTCGATAAACATAGCACGTCATACGCCCTCTTACGCGTGGAAAAAGATCACGCTCATGAGAAAAAAGAAAGAAGGAAGAAAGAAGAACTCTAGAGTTTCGTCGCTGTCTGCGAGATAGTAAAATAAGATACGTGCGGAGGACAGCCAAACGAGCGAAGCGTTTCACTTTTTTTATCTCTTGCATGCGCAGCTCATTCTGTGGGTGAACTTCATACTATGAGCACGGTGTGACAGATGCAGACTGTTGATTGGACAAGCACCATCTAGCTATCAACCTTCTGCAAGAAAAAAAAAAAAGCAATATATTGTCGCGATGCAGGACCAGCATAAATCAGCAGCAGGAATCACGAACACAGAGCTGGTCACTTTAATGGAAAAGAACACTGAGCGATCATACAGGGATCTCGTCGTCTTCTTCTAAGTGCCCGTGATCTTCTTCTTTTGTGCGCGGAGGCTGGATGTGGCAATATAATGCACAGAACGAGAGCTATACCTTGGAACCAATGAGCCCGAAGGCTGGAAGTGGAAGACACGTGGAAATGTGAAAGTGGGAACACGTATTGCATGGTTAAAGAAGGGAGACAGCTATGCGAATAGGTCTGCAACGTTACTACTACTGCAAATAGCAGAACACGTGGATGGAAACAACATCCCTACATGAAACATCAAGCTGTATGTATCATCAGAGCCCAAAGTCGGCTGAAAAATCCGAGTTTTCTCTCTCTCTTTCACACACACACACACACACACACACACACACACACACACACACACACACACACACACACACACACACACACACACACACACACACAAATCGTCGACGCAACAACGTTCTCTTTTTGCCGCTTAAGGTGTAACTCAAGGCACCCTCTCCAAACTCACATAATCAATCATGGTGACGAGATTGATAAGGGCAACTACGAGCTTTTAAAGAGGAAGCGGTCATCCGTTGCTTCTATGCGCGGAGGCCTCCGTATACGGTTTCCATGCCTCTCGCAACGCCTAAGCATACCCCTCTTTCACAGCTCTCTGTGCTCCATAAACGATTTGTTGCCGACGTACTCTATAAATAAATAAATAAATAAATAAATAAATAAATAAATAAATAAATAACCAAGAGAGGAGGCTCTCGCCTAATTGAAGGAAACAAAAGGTAACACCTAACACCACATCTGCAGGCAGATTTAGTCAGAGTCGACGTCGAAAGGGCGCTAGGGGATCATGCAGTGTAGCCCTCAGCCCCATGTAGGTATGTATAGGTTCATGCCGCAGTATCCAAACGTTCGTGACCAGACGGACATCTGCAGCGGCGCACTGTCTAATATATATATATATATATATATATATATATATATATATATATATATATATATATATATATATATATATATATATATATATATATATATATATATATATATATATATATTATTTCCACCGTTCAAGACTGTTCTCAACGAGATGAGGCCAATGTCCTACCCACGACCGAGCACAGGAGACAAACGCGGAACTCGACCTCGCAATTGCTGCAGCTGCTGTCATCAAGCAAAACAGCGCATAAACTAGAGCGAGACAGCACCACCAGTTTGATACGGCGCGCTGCATTGCTGCTATCATGGTATCGTGTATTTTGTACTGTTTGTTTGGTTTCTTTCTTTTTCCTTTAACCCAGGGGTATATGAACAAAAGCCTCATTTAATGGTTGTCGCGGGAGCCGACAGAAGCAATCAATGAAATCTAGCACTTTAGTTTAGCGACATATTGGTCGTCGAACACTCTGCAGGCGGCTTCAAATGATTCTGGCATACGACAAATGTCCGTCAGTTTCCTTGATCTTGAGGCTACAAGTATACCTGCTAGACGCCAATGAAGATAACATATTATCAGTTGCGGCTCGCAAGTACGATAGTTGTGAAAATTAACTATTAAATGTTACCAATCAAGGAGAAAGTCATAGTTTCTACCGCTATTACACAATTTCGTCATTGTGCCTCGCGACTGCGATTCCCATCAATATTCTCGCGAGATCAATAGCGTTTAGTACGATACTTCACGGGTTTCATTGCCGACACGGCCGCGGCACTGCTATGGGGACGATACGTAACAATGCGGAATGTAATTAATACGGAGTCCAACGATACATGACTGTTCAAAGACTGCGACTTCAGTGTGCAAGACAAATATATTTGTATTCTTTAAATACAAGACACGCGCCATGTACCGCCTCACTTGATCGCCCACGTTAGTCACGTGTTGTTGGCGTGTATTCGTGTATTCGCTCAACGAAACATCGCGCGGACAGCGAATTCAGTTAAAAAGAGAGAGAAAAAAAAAGGAACTAAAAGCAGAGTTCAAGCCGGCGAGCGTAACAAATGGCATCCCGATACTAACAGTTGGAATGCGGTATGCTTTCGACGAACAAAATTAGTGCACCCTGCATCACTTTTAGCGAAGCGCACACGAAATAAAGACATGGCCCTAATACAAGTCCATCGATGGTCAGGTTAGGACATATTCTTTGCAAGAAGTGGGCCCTGTACACTACACGCAGAGGAGACCGGAAAGGCCCTCCTGTCAGGCACGCGCTGGCTATTCGGACAATGGTGCGGGGAAGCCGGGATGGCCTCCGTATACAGCCTCTCACGAAAAGGAGTGATCGACAGCCCCATACAGGAAATGGTGCAGCAAGAGAACATAACCGAAGCTCGAGCTCATAAAAGCACCATACTCGGCTGGTTGAATATAGTATACAGGAGGAGGGAGGAAAGACAGGGAATAGCATACAGGAAGCCCACCAGACAAAGAGCGCTCCCCAAAACAAAGGTTACTGTCCTTCCTCGAGACCGCCTGACAACGCGGCCAGATGGTCGAAGTTGCTCGAGCGCATAGCAACTTGGACGCAAGTGGGCTGCAATGAGCAACGGGGGACGTTGTTATCTGCTCCCTTCCGAAGGGTTTACATAAGAGATGGCTCGCTGCCTATCAATGAGCGGCACTTCTGCCTCCGTCCCTCCGCTTCAGGTACAGGTTTGTCAATGAGGGTGCATTTTGGCGAGGGGGGTCGCGCCTGCAACGCTAAGCGCGCTTCCCGTTGGCTCAGATAAGGCACGAAAAGGGGAACAAGCGATATCGACCGATAAGGAACGTCGGCGAGATTCTTTTTTAACAAATAAAGGAGGCTATATGACTGAAGTGGCAAGGTACTTCATAAGAGCGGGTTCAATCATACAGAAACCGAACAGATCGAAACTGCAGCAGGCAAAAGGGGGTGGCCGTGGCTGGGGAATGACAACTCCTTCACTGGTACCAACTTCCATAAAAAAGAAAAAAGAGAGAGGGGGGGGGGGGGGTGTTGCTGCGGTATCATTCTCTGTCGCTGTCGGTTCCGCGAGATAGCACTTTTAGAAAGACAGCGCAAACATTGATAACCGAAAAAAAAAAAGAAAATCTGACTTGCTAACTAAGCTTCGCGACAATGTATGCATTCGACAGCATACATAAGCAAAACAAGTCACAAGAGTGCAGGCAGCAACAAGCACCACCAGAATTTCAGGGCGCCACTGATCAAGTTGTAGCTGATCTGTCATACATCAATGCAACGCGTTCACATAATTTAAAATCCAATAAAAAGCGGCGCGAAATAGGCCGTATTAACTATTTTATACGCTTTAGTCATGTCAGTTGGGACATGTGACATTAACAACAGGCAAACACGTAAAATGCACCCCAAGGACAACTACGGGTTCGTGAGTTATTTCTCCAGAACTAAGGGTTTTCCTTAATTCTCACCAGTCACCATGCACAGAACGTCAGTAACTTTTATCTTCCTTGGTCGACGTCCATCTGTGTTTTCGCCAATGTTTCATCCCGACCAGACAAGATTTCGTCAGACACTCGACTTCACCATGTACAAATGGGAATTCAAATAAAATGCCCGAGCATGTCATGCTAGCCAGAAATTTTCCACTAACATTACATAATTGCTTATGCTTAAATTAGATGTCTCTGTGTACAAGTCATGGCAAATCAGTTTATATATATATATATATATATATATATATATATATATATATAATATATATATATATAACGAAAGGGAAGGGGTCAAGGGCTCGTCTTTATTTGTTAGAAACAACTTAATGAGCAAACAGACAATGAAGCCTAGGAAAACATAGGGGAAGTTAATTGTGGTATTGTAATTGTGGAGAAGTAGAAAGGAATTAAAGTGGACGAAAAGACAAACCTGCCCTCGGTGGGACCCGAACCCACGACCTTCGGATGTCGCGTCCGATGCTCTACCAACTGAGCTACAAGGGCGGTCGTCCCCCCGTCCACTTTATTGTGTATTTATGTAGGTATTATCCTGGGAGTGTTAGGTAGCGCCACTCGAGGCCAAAGCGGCGTGTGTAGAACACACTTTTTCGTCCACTTTAATTCCTTTCTACTTTCTCCACAATTACAATACCACAATTAACTTCCCCTATGTTTTCCTAGGCTTCATTGTCTGTTTGCTCATTAAGTTGTTTCTATATATATATATATATATATATATATATATATATATATGTGTGTGTGTGTGTGTGTGTGTGTGTGTGTGTGTGTGTGTGAAAGTGTTAGTAGTGTTAGTGCAACCTCTCGTATTTCACAGTCATTGTTTGTAATAACTTTATTGAAGGTTCACATTTTCTATTGCCCCACTCAATTGATTTTGTAAAGTGTACAGCACTTCGTAAATAAATAAATTAATAAATAATAAAAGCAAAATAAGCATAGCCACGGGGTGCTTCGCGTAAGCTGTTATATTCTGCGCGTGCTTCTTCAAGTACACGGGTTTAAGTGAAGGGGTCAATGTTATTCGCATGGCCCCCTGGGCCACCAGCTTACAGTGGTCCTGCCTTTTGAGCACTGCAAGAGGCGTGCAACGGATATCCACCCAATAGGGGGATGCTTCTAACAAACGGCTTCCTGTTTGTGCACATGCATACACGCAGCACGGCGCCCGCTGGAAACGACGCTGGCCCGTGAATGTGCGACTGCACTGAGTGTTATTCAAGGCAACAGCGTTGCTTATTTGCAGATTGCAGGATAGGTCAGTCAATACATTGCACCGAGGACATGATCACGCGGTAAGAATGATGTCCTACCAGAAAGAAGAAAAAAAAAACGAATGAGGGAAAGCAAGAAATTAAATGTAGATGGCCACATCGCGTGCACGTGCTACGTAAGAAGGTTATTATCGCCACCAACCATCATCATGAAAACACAAGACGCTACAAATGACCAAGCACCATACGGTACGAACGAAAACGCGCGCGCTTTACTTCGAAATGCGCCTGCGTCACAAGGTCACACACATAAGCGTACATAGACCAAAGGACGAACTCAGGGAGGTGGGGTTCAGTAAGCGCTCTCGGCCATTGGATTGCTGCATTCACTGATCATATGTTCAACTTCAGAATCGGCAGCAATTTTCTTTTACGGGTGATTCTAAAGCACGACGTTTCTCGTGACCATGAACTCAAATTATCTTACATTTGCACCCGCGTTTTGTAAAAGCGTGTGTCTCGACCTCAGGTTTCACCTGTCGGCGCGGCCAGCGGAGGGACTTCGAGTTTGGTGACGTCACAGCTGCTGACGGACGAACACTGACGGTAGGCATGCGATATGCGGACAGGCAGAAAGCTGTCCTGATCGCGACATTTCCAGCAGACCAGCAGTCCTCGAACCCTACAAGCCATGGAAATCGCGGGGCCGTATGCACAAATGTCATTTGCCATTGGCCCTCGCGAACGTCGAGCTTCATAACTGGGTGAACGTTCATCCTTGGAAGAATGCTAGCGTAAGTTCCTTTAATGGATTCTGGCCATGGTGTATAGTTTTTCCGAACAGCGACATTGTGAGTGAGGGGTGTGATAGTCCTGCCGGTACGTGACCTACACAGCATGCTCACTGCGCTATAGCGCCCTAATATCGTGCAGCATGTCAGTGCACGCTATATTATATTATGCAGATCGTCTGGGCTTTTAGAGTGGGATATCTTCTTTAGCGAATTATCATTGCTACCTGTATATATTCGTCTCTCGGCGTACACGTCTCACCTGGCATGCTGTCGTTCCGTCACGTCTCTTATTTATACTTAGCTTTTCGGTACGTAAGGGCCCCACTATGACGGCCACGATGACGTCAATGAAGACCATTTGGCAGCTTAAAATAGACCGTCTCGAGAAGCAGGTGACAGAAACACTCAGCTGTCAGACCATCCCACCTTTAATTGAAGAAGCAAAAGGTCACGAAACGTTCTAATTGGATATAAACGAATTTTTTTTTCTAATGTTGGGAATGTGCTGAAAGAAAGAAAGAAAGAAAGAAAGAAAGAAAGAAAGAAAGAAAGAAAGAAAGAAAGAAAGAAAGAAAGAAAGAAGAGAAAAGGAGGATGGTACTTGAGGCTCGTATAAACCGCTCAACAATCACAGTTGTCCTTTGTCAGAAAACATGCCAGGCCCGAAGAGGATTCTACTCATGCGCGTGAGCTATACCCGTACATATATATACCACCCCGACAAGAAAAATTCATTGTCCTGTCACGCGGCTACATCTCTTATCATTTCCAGGTCAGATTTTCCTCAAGGAAGCCTTCATACGGACTCCTTAGGCGGAACCATTGTTTTCTCGACCGGAGATCTTCAACAGCGGTATTTGCCGAATAAGAGAGAGATCAATAGACAGATCGTGGACTACACACACACACACACACACACACACACACACACACACACACACACACACACACACACACACACACACACACACACACAAAGAAACTTGCACGAAATGAGCGATCGATCGTTTACATAGCCAAAGAAATGTGCACTATACGAGAGAAAATGAGGCGACGCGCTACAGCGAGAGGATGTGCGCCGAAAAATGAAATGCGGGCAGTTTGTCACCTTGCTGTCTCCGGTAGACGGGCCGGTTTCCGAAAACAATGAGCGATTTATCCCCTTCCTAAAGACAGACGAATATAGAGGGTCGCATTCATATATGCTATAAGCGGCGTGGGACAAGAAGAGCAGCCCCAAGCATCAACCCCTTTTAGCGCACATACACAAACCGACAACGCCGACCCCAAAACTCCGAAGGAATGCACCCCCCACCCCTCCATGGGATTCCTCTTTCTCTCTTTCTTTCTTTCTTTCTTCTCGCGCGAATTTATATACGCTGCGTCATACTTCACTTCTGCGTTTCTACATGTGCTGCTCCGTTGTTCATACGACCGAAAGGTTGAGAGACCTTTTCTATTATACACACATAGAAAGGGTGCGCAACCTTTTCGCTTGTCGGGTTCCATTTTTGCAGTTCCTTTTCGTCTTCCTGCGTCTTTTCTTACTGAGCCACCCCATGACACGTAGCGTTGGAAGTCTCAGGGCCTCGAAGAGTGAATTTGCGTTAGCTTTATAAGGACCATTGCGTCTGAACAAAGAGCTTGCAGACAACAGCGAGAGAGAGAGAGGGGGAAAGGGGGCAGGAAGGGAGCTTAGGAGGGTCGGGGCAATGAAGCTGAAAATACGACCTTGCAAAACTGCTGATGCCAAGGCGAGGCTACTTGGGGGGGCCGGCGACACAAGCCTTCTTTCAAGAGCCTGCGGTAAACGAGGTACAAGCGGAGCCCTCTTCGCCGAGCCTTTCCGCTTTCGGGAGAAAACAGGGCTTTCTACGCCTGTCAGGAGAGGACTCGGAGCACACAGGGAGGGCGTAACTCTGACAAACTGCGCAGCGGAGATTTTCTGGGTGTATGCGGGAGGCCGAGGTGCAATGCCTTCTGGAACGCATGCAGCGGCGTCCAATAGGGTTAACGGGCGGCTAAATGAAGAACTTGGGAGCACCATTCTATCGGATGCCGCAGAGATGGTACTGCGGTACAAGGCATGACAATGGAAAGAAAATTTGGTTGACAAGGAGGAGTTGAACGTATTTACCGCGAAAAGCTACGTTACAGAGAGTATGGTAGCCGGTGTATCCAGCACCCCTCCTCCTCCCCCCTTCCGCCCCTTCACTAAATGGAAACACAGCATATCCACGGAGTGAATGATGATGAGTGGGCGAAGCTCCGGAGGTTCATCGTAGATCGTGCCGAGTTCCGGATTAATTTAGTTGACGCGCACGCTACGAATCCTTATGGTTCAACTACGCACAAGTGAAATCTCCCACCGGCACTTCATTGCAAGTCAAGATCCCTTGCCTATATATATATGGGTGGCCGGTGAACGGTTCTCCAGCGCGAGCAGTCGGTATTTTTCAATCAAGAAACTTGCTAGAAGACGCTGCCTGCGCCAACGTTGTCTCTCGCGGGTGAGGGCGCGTTCTCCTTCTTTGCGAGCTGGTAGAGCGTTCATCGAAGAAAGAGCGTTTCCATAGTCAACGCGCGCCTTTCGCTCTCTCTCTCTCTCTCTCTCTCTCACAAGACAGCAGATGGAAGAGTGAGAGAGCTCGCGAGCCTCCCGGCGGCGCGAGGTGGCTACATACATACATACTACTACTACAGAGGAGAGAACGACCCACACCCTAAGGAGCTTCGCCCCTAAAACAATAGGTCAATGGGCCCAGATTTCAGTACCAAGCCACCCAATAATGCACGCACAGCTGGTAAGCATAGTAACACATAAATCATATTTTGAAATGATTCGGGACCACAGCTCACAGAACTGAGGTTGAAATTGAGTATTTCAGGGCTGTATGTATGTACCCGCGATATATATATATATATATATATATATATATATATATATATATATATATATATATATATATATATATATATATATATATATATATATATATATATATATCTGAGTGTGTGTGTGTATGTGTGCGCGCTGAATTTATGCCATGAGGTACTCGCGCATCATAAAGTTTTCTCAATTCCAGAGTCTAAATTTGTTCTTTCTATAACAACACTCAATACCGAATCCGTAAAGTATGCGGTCTCCTATTATTTATTTACTTTACACAGCACCCGTCCTCTTAACTCCACGTCCGCTATAATTATCGCAGGCGACGACAGCCACGACGTTTTTTTCGGCGCTGAACGTCATCGCGTAGCTAAATCAGTGCGCAAGACGCCCGTCTGAATTATAGCTGAAGTAACACAAACACTCACGCCGCCCAGTCTTGAGCGCTGAACCGCTTAGCCTCGAACCCAGCGACCGCCTTTCAAGTATTACGCTCCCCTTTGACTTTGCAGCGTGGCGAGCGTTCTATGCGTACGTGCATATACGAGCGTGCCTGTTCCATATGTGAGCAGTTGTGCCAGTCATCCGGCGCTGACTTCAGCGTCCGACTGCAGCCTCAACAGGATGTCCCGCATCCGCCGTGATTGTACCGGCAATAGCGAGCTGGATAGCGCGGACTATGTGAAGGTCAGAGAGAATCTAGATGAACATCATTGACAGTGAAAGCCACAGTCGGGTCCAAGCCCCAAATGTCGGGCCGATTTTGCTAAAGGATGTGATTTATTATGTGAGTGGCTTAGCGAATTCACTCTTATATTGTGAGCAGTTTCGTCACGGTTTCTTAATTGCTTTGTTTTAGTTGTTGACTTCTAAGGTACATTGACAGACAGACAACTTTATTGGGTCCTGAGGAACTACGTCGGGGCCTCCCCTATCATGGGAGGCCCTGAGATATAGTTGCGTGCGAGTGGTAGGTGCATTCACACATACAGAACATTTTCCCCCTTCTTATGTAAATGTCTTCAAAGCTACCCGTAATAAGATGTGATGTCACGCCTGGATGGCCGTGACGTAGCATTGAGAACGTGGGTTCGATTCCCGGCGTCAGCAGCCGCATATCAACGGTGGGCGAAATGCAATGACGTCCACGTACTATAGGACAGGTATATGTGCGCGTTGGTTAAAGAACCCCGGGTGGTTAGAATTAATACAGAGCCGTTAACTGGGGCATGCCTCATTAGCAGATCGTTGTTTGACGCGTAAACCACCGAACTTCTTTAACAAGGTGTGACTACTGGGCCATTCGCGTCGTCAAAGGAGTCAACGCCTGTAACATTGAAAATGAAATAACTGTTCGCTGCATCAAAACATGCGCTGATTGTAAGCCACATCTGGCAACAGCCGAACATTCGCAGATGTGTTGTCAGCACAGGGCGCTGTAAATAGTATAGACATGGAAATAGTAGAGAAATGGTAGAGTAGTTTAGGTTAGGGCGCGCAGGACGTTTGAGTTCCCCTTACGTGCGTACAGCGCTCGGGTCCCAGAAAAACGCGAGCAGACTTTCGGCTCTCCGGTAAGCAAGCCAGTTACTTCCGTTTAACGTAAATCTCTATTTTGAAGGTCTCGGTCGCAGCGTTAAACTAGTGTAAGTGATTTGAGAGGAGCTCGAAGCTTGTTGCCATCGCTTTTGCATGTAATAGTTTGGTTCACAATTTCTCGTAAATGCTATCATCGGGCACCTTGGTTCCTGATAGAGCGTAAATAAGTTAGCGCAAAATGCTCAATTTTTATAGCACGCGCAATTGATATTCCACTACGTGCAGACCCGAACAAGTAGAAGAAGTACTACGACGGTTGAACTTTTAGGAAGATGTCAGTGTAAAGTCACACGTCCACCATTTTTGTGCATCAAAGACGAAAAAAATATGCGGGAGCTAGTGTCGGTTGAATAATAACCAGTTAAGTGTGGTAAAGAAAATACTTG
Organism: Hyalomma asiaticum; assembly: GCA_013339685.2. Classification (NCBI taxonomy): domain Eukaryota; kingdom Metazoa; phylum Arthropoda; class Arachnida; order Ixodida; family Ixodidae; genus Hyalomma; species Hyalomma asiaticum. The sequence goes on from CM023482.1 coordinate 85,744,164, forward strand.
GGGCGTAAGGTGAACCGGAGAAATTGATGCGATTCATTAAGATACTATTAAGATACTAAATAAACAAACAAACGAGCCAATAAATAAACAAACAAGCAAATAAATAAATAAATAAATAAATAAATACACCACGTCACTTTTACATGCATCCCCGATTCGTGCGCCTATCTTTTGTCTCTCTGCTCTTTCATATCTTTCGCAGCCGATGAACCGCATCGGCGTTCGAGTGTGCATGCATCGGATATTTACGCCCACGGCACCGGAACACATACATACACGCTCTCGTTTTCCTGTCATGGATATGTCGTTAAGCCGCCGGATACCAACAGGCCAATGTCGTGCTCGAAGAAGGGTGGGAGGGGGGTGTCGTGCACATAGCATACCGCGAATGCCACCGAGCAAGCTTGAAACACGAGGTAGCTGATCTCCGAGAGCACTGCATGCCTCGGCACACAATGACGGCGTGGGTAGCTTTGTTTCGGCGGCAAGAATTTCTACAAGGGTGTCTTCTTCTTTTCTTTTTTTCACGAGACAAGGACGAGGCTAGGCGTTGCAGAGCACCTGTACAAGCCAGCATATTTCTAGAGCTTAAACAAACACAACAACAACTACAATAATAATAATAATAATAATAATAATAATAATAATAATAATAATAATAATAATAATAATAATAATAATAATAATAATAATAATAATTCGTAGGACCTGCGTAGAAATAAGCTACACGACAGAAGACATTGACTTGTGCCGAGAGGGCACGAAGTAACTTCTAAGGAGGAAATAGGACATTTGTTGCCGTGATGAAATCCCGCTGCCTAATTAACGTCATCAATGGCATAATAAAGCCCTTAATAAGGCCCCTAGTAATGCGGCTGTTACTGTCTCACATCTGCTCTGTCTGAACAATAGCGTTTAGGTAATCAGCTTACACAAAGCTATGTTCATTCATTTGTGGGGTTTAACGTCCCAAAACCAGCTCTGATTATGAGAGACGCCGTAGTGGACGTGTTCGGAAATTTCGACCACCTGGGGTTGTTTAACGTGCACTGACATCGCACAGCACACGGGCCTCAACATTTCGCCTCCATCGAAATGCAGCCGCCGCGGCCGGGATTCGATCCCGCGACCTTCGGATCTGCACCCGAGTGCCATAACCACTAGACCACCGTGGCGGGGCCGCAAAGACATGTAAAGCTGGAGTGCTTGCGGGTGCGTGAAAACTAAACTGTGTTACGCATCCGCCCAAGCTAAACGGCAACATACAATGTGGGTGGCCGCGCGTGTGATGCGGGGCGCATGCTGGTGTTCCACAGCCTGGGGCCAGGACTTGGCTGGACGCGCCGCTGGGCGCATAGGCTCTGGACTTAGCGACTGCGGGCCGAGACGCGGCGGTCTTTCCCCACGACATATTCGTCTTTGTAGACTGGCCCTGTTTTCTCTTGGTTTTCGTTCCGAGGACAACACAAACTCCTCAAAACATATCGCGCTTCACTGAGGTTGCGGGCCCATCGAAGCAGTCGGAGTTCGTTAAAACGAATTCAAGTTTGACGGCACAGCATTTCATTATTTAATATGAGAAACAATGGAGGACCAGTAGGAAACTGATGTTTCAGAAACATTTCTTCAGTAAGCCCAGAAAAAAAAAAAATAGCTATTTAATGCAGGGCATGTCAACTATAATTTAAAATTATATTCAATTGAAATATGCATTAGCAATAATTTATAGGACTTTAGGTGCCAAAGCTACGATACAATTGCGAGGCCCGCCGAAGTGGAGGGCTCCGGAAATTTCGACAGCCTGGGATTCCTTAACCTGAACTGATAACGCACAGTGCATGGACCTCTAGCACTTTCGCCTCCATTGAAAATGCGTCCGCCGCGGCAGGGATCGAACCAGCGTGTTTCGGGTCAGCAGGCAGAGCACCATAACCATTACACCACTGCGGCGGACTAGAAATATGTATTAAAGCATCATGAATTACGATGAAAGAAAGCGCAGAACTTGCGTGAGGCCTACCGCGTTTGATCGTATACAGTATATACCACCATCGGCTAATGTTGTCTGGTGTTGGCTACCCGTCCTTACACCAATGTAATAAAGCCGCATCTGCACCACTGTGCTTCTGCCTCAAATTCATTACACAATTCAAGACATTGGGCCTTTTAAGAAATTTTTGCCACGATCTTGCAATTTTTAATATTTGTTTTCCGAAGGACCATTGAAAACTGTTACTGTAATGACTAACACCGCTTGTGGGTCACAGCAAGGCCAAACTAGCCGCCATTTTAACGTTACGGGTGGCTTGCTAGTTTGTTTTGTTTCTTTGTTTTCGTCACACTTGAGAAGGGCACGAAAGGGAAGGTGGAGGACGATGAAGGTTTCAATTATGAACGGGGCGTCGAGGCGGGCGTCTTCTTTCGTCACGCAAGAAAAACAAGCGACCCCTGGGCGGACGACGCGCGTACAGGCATGAAAGCAACATCGGCTGCACGCTATAACAATGGCGGTATGGGACATCGAAGCGAGGAAAGTCAAAGGCAAACACACGCACACTCGACAACGCGATCAGTCAGTGTCGTCGGCTCGTCGGTGACAGCTCAGCGGCGCGACAGCACGCTTTTTTTTCTTTTTCGTGAAGAGGATGACCTTCGCCGAATCGAAAAACCTGTGTAAGGGGATATAGTTTTAGGCTATACGCAGTACGTGTACGCTGATATACGTCATGTCACAAAGGGGAGCGCATTTAGAGAACAGCTGTGCTAGAACGGTAGGTCGGCAGCACAGAGATTTCACACCGCTCGTCGCTGAAGTGCCGCTGCACTGAAAGGGATCTCTACGTCAGGGGTGGTGTAGCCAAAATTTTATTTCAAGGAAAAGGTCTGAGACCTCTGTCAGGCAATATTCTTTTTTATCTTACTCCTCCTTTCTGTATAACAGAGAAAGAAATAAACTTCAAACTTCAAAGTCTTCCCCATCAATGTATGATCCCCACCCACCAAGCTACCGGCAACGCCAATGTATACAGGCTGCTTTGATAGCGCTGTTTTCACTGCATGTAGCTTACCGCGCCTCTAACTGGCGCATGGTTCCACGAGCAAGCAGTTGTTTAATTACGGAGGCCTCTTTTCAGAATAGCTTACTTCCGCCTGTATATATAGAATTTAAAATGCATCTCGCTCTCTACTTATTCCGTGCACTGGGGTGAAAAAACCGCCACGATAATATCGTTGCCATATTAAGTTCTCTCACTCCCTAGCTCTCTTGTACCTGTGCTTTCCAAAACAACCGGAGCCTTAATACAAATGGCTACTGTATCGCAGAACAATCTGTCGCTTCGATTTGTATATACGCGTTTTTTTTTATTATTATTACTTTTTAACACTGGAATATCTCAGACAGCACAGCGTGCCGCACGATGAGAATCTCGGCCCTTCGCGGCGTTAGACAATGCCGCAAAACAAGCAAAGTCCGCTGACCGATATTACGCGAGCGGAATAATAGAGATCACGCGCAGCGCTGCGGGAAGGGGCGTGTCCAGTTCCGTGCGCGCGGAACCCCGCCATTGTACGCAAAATTAAAACGAACGAGGCACGAGTTGTTCATTACGAGGCGCACGTAATGGGTTGGGAGCAATTTCCCTAACTTTCATTGTCCGTCGGGACGCAGAGAACCCGGGCTGCACGAAAAGCAAAAGAAACACAGCCGCGCTACTGTTTTAAATGTTACGCAACGGGCGCCACCAAGCGATATCGTCAGCGAGTTGATGGGGAGGCCTGTCCGAGTCAAGGCCATCGAAGTCGATGAGCACACTATAAAGGTGGGCAGGCGAATGCGCATATTATGCGGAGAGCGTGTGGTGTGTTCTTTTTTTTTTCGTTTGTTTTGTTTTAATGCCAGGTAAACAACCAAGGTGCATCGGTCTCACAGGACTTGCGTTCTGCAATCGCCTAGATACATCGTGGCTGGATTTCAGGCGTGCGCACCAAAAATGAAACCTAGTAGTTTCTGAAGTGAATGGCTTCAAACAGCTGTTAAACACTGTATGCAAGTCGTCGAAAACATTTCAGTCCTGATAAAGTTGCGAGCAGCGACTCTATTCGAGTCCGGTTGTCTCAAGTATGTATTTCAGCGACCATTCGGGGCTTGTAGCTTCAGCCACGAAACCAGCTGGTAGTTTCGGAACGACATCCACGGTTGTCGAAATGCTACACCAATCTCTACTCGCGTAACTTATGGGACTGTGACATATCAGGCGGCGATCTTTATACGATTAAATATTGATGACAATGTAATAACCACGCCACAGGTAACGAAAAGAACACAACGAGCACAAACTACGTTGTGCAGCATAGTGCATACAGCTGACATCTACCCCGACACGTGTATCGCAGACTTCGGCAATTCGACCACTGGAGAATATGAGTGCAAGCTACACCAGAAAAAAAAAAAAATAGTATCGGGTACCGAAACTTGCCAACTCTTTGCTATGTGCCGCCATGCAAGGTGGAATAACGGTGCAGAGCGGATTGTGGAGAAGCGACGAGACAATAGGAAAATTCCGCCGTCGACAAGCTCACCCGTGAGGCAGGCATGGCGAGCGCGTATTCAGCAGGTGCTCGGAGGCGACCGGCTCGCGGAGTGCGACCGCAGGGAAGAGCAGCATATATCCAGGGCCGGCTGACGCGCACGTACTACGTATACGTAGTCGCGCCGTTGCGCTTCTTTCTACGTCGCGGCCGATCGTGGCGGGAAACCACCGCCGCTGAAACGGGCGAAACCGCGCGCGCGTGCGCGCGCCGCGACCGCAGCGCCAGAACGGAACGCGCGCGAACTATGCGCGAGCGGAAACAATAAAAAGCGTATCTCCGCCGGCTCCGCTGCATCTGCGCGTTCGGGGACTGAACCGCTGTTTTAGGTGCCTATTTAATTTCTAGCGTTAAGAGACAAGGTACGCCCTGCGTTAGCGCTTTATGTTTGAATGGCGAAAAGAGAGAAAAGGAAGATGATGCGTGCGAACCATCCCAGCCGTCGATGTTTAATCGAAGACATAGGGTGAACTTGCAGGTACAATTTAATGTTTTTAAAGCGTGTTTTGCGAATGACATGCAATAAATGGGGCGTCCCGCGTAATGTTACTTGATCTGTTGTTTGTTCGGTCTAATTATTTTTTGCGAAGTAATTCATGCACAGAATTTCTTTTTTAGATGATGAAGCGGCCACGACTGAACATCTTACAGGTCTCACAATCTTTTCATTTATTTTATTTTCATTTTATTGGGCATTTTCACAAAATGCCCACGAAGGGGGCAAAAGGAGAGTGTGTCACCTGACTTGGCCCACTCATAGTGAGGCACTTCGGGCAGGTGCAGCAGGAGGGTGTACAGAATATACTGATACATTCCCATGTTCCCACATTTAAATAAAAAAATCTTCAAAGACTGACCAACTTCTGCTGGGACGTCCCGTGTAACGCTTTCGTTGGCCAACGTACTCGGGACGAATCAGTGATGCCGCAAAGGTCGTATATCTTTACGAAGTACGTCAATAAATTATACCGCAAGGGCAATAAATAGTCTACGGTGTGTAAACGTGCGTTCTCATAATGAGCCTACGCCAACCGCAGCTGCTGTATCTCACGAACGAGGAAGTTTGCGCTTGTTGATCTATCATTGTAAGTCGTAAGTAAACATCTAGATCAAATTGGTCCGTCTTGTTCATCGAAGTTTTCTTGTCACATACTTGCGCTTCTCAAGAACGTTCCTTATAATGTGATCGACTATTCTATCGGCCCCGTAAGAAGCAGTAAGCGTTACTAAAGGCACCACTGCAGTTGAATGACGAAAGAGCGCAGAAATTATGCATAAATTCTAAGCTATCATCGTTATCTCTCCTGTGCAGCACGTCACGTCATACTGCACCCACGTCAGAAACTACAACGATTAGCGTGAGTGTGCTCCTGTTTAGATCAGACCAAATATTTATTTTTTCTCTACATAGCTGCAAGGAAGAATTCATACAATTACACTTTTTTTCATTTTGAGACATCATCCCTGCGTCTCAACTTCAACTGCACCCTTTAGTTGTTCTTGTTAGCGACACACGCACAAAGAAAAAGGAAACAATAAAAAACACGGATATTCGTATCAGCGATGCTTTTTATCAAGTACACTTATCAACCGTTTAGGAGACTGCCTGCATTCTCTTAATGCGCGGCATTTTCATTCTCTTCGTCAAGTCCTACGCAAGATAAGAAACCATAACGGACAACAAACATCGCGTGGCGTCTCGTCAGCCTCTGGTGCTTGATTCGACTGCTCGTGAAATAGCATGGACATTACTCAGTGATCAGTCTTATCCACGCAATTAAGGCGAGAACGACCACTGGCGCTGTTCGATATTCTTATTATCGTGTATTACACACACGACAGAACACCATCATCCGCCCCTCCTAAGCCCATCTGCGGCGACGCAATCAGTACATATTAATCCGTCAACTATCATCAAATGCCGTATGTACACCACATATTTCCATCGAGGACGCACACTCTCTGACGTTAGCGAAACGACACCAGCAAATAGCATACAGACTTGACAACAGCGCTACAAGGGCGCCCTTCTTTTCGAAATGATTTGCCAGTGGCAACAATTAACAAAAGGCCAGTGATGCACGAGAACAAACCAAACGCGAACAGTACATCCGCGGCTGCGCAATCAAACCAACTATAGCTAACCGCTCTCGCATTAGTTGCGAACGCATGACACGAATAACAGCAACAGGCAGCAAAAGGGAGCTCATATTCTCTGGCCTGCATGCATACACACACACGAGGCCAGGCCACCAGAGAAGGGGCTCAGATGTCTCCCAACTAACTACGCATGCGCGCCCGTGTAATGACACTCGCGGGCCGTCTGTGTAACGGGCGCTCATACATTTTGCAATACACGGCCTCCATTGGCAAGCCCGCACAGGGAGCGCGTGTATCCTTTTTGTCTTCTTTATTGGGCCAATGATATCTGGCACTTAAGCGTGCCGACCGGCGACGGCCCGTCCTTATAGAAGTGCTCGCCAGCGAACACGGCAATCGCATTGTACGCGCTGACGGTGTTATTGCACGGCGCGCCAGACTCCGCGCGTGCCTGTCGGGGAAGCCAGTGTGCGGGCGCCGTGATATGTGCGCGTGGATTAACGTCTCAATGCGTGGTGCATTACCGCGCCTGTGTGCACCAAGAGCGTGGTTCGCCCTGAATTTCGGAGCCGCTCTCCCAAGTCGCCTGGCGTTATAAGGCTACGCTAATAAGGGTACCGGAATTTATTGCGACGAGTGTTTTTGCGCTGACTGACGTTCCTCCTCTCCCGCCCGGCCAAAACGTGATGCAGCTCTATATCAGGACATATTTGTAGGTCGGACTAATGCTGTCAAGGTCGAATGAAAGAAATGGAACCGCTTCCAAGTAGCCAGCGTTGTATTATCACCGTAATCGTCATGAAACGCGATAGTAATGAGAAGACGTCTCAATAATAATAATAATAAAAAATCGGAGGTAGGGGGTTATAAGTATGAGAACAATGACAAAGAAAAATCGATTCGCTACCCGCGTCGCAGTTGCGGCTAACAATAATAATTTATGGTGTTTTACGTGCCAAAACCATGGATGTGATCACGAGAGACGCCCTGCAATAAAAGGCTGCGGAGTCATTTTTGACTATCTGTGGTTCCCTAAAGTGCACCAAAATCTAAGTACATGTTATTTTTTTTTTTCAATTTGTTCCCGTCGAGATGCGGGCGCGGCCACCGAAATTCGATGCCGCGACCTCGCACCTCGCACGCCAACACCTAGCCACTAGGCTACCATGATTAATAAGGAATGTTCACGAGAAAAGAGAAGAAGAAAAGCCAGAGTTTTTTTACACTCCGAAACCATGACATCATTATGAGGTACGTCGCAGTAAAGGGATTCAGGAGTAATTTTATGAACGTGGGGAATCCTCAACGTGCACTATATGACCAAGAGCGCGGATGTTCAAAGAAGCCCATCTCTGGACTATATTTTACCAAAGCGCTTAAAGTTATAAATCGTCTCCAGCTGTAGACGCTTGTTTCTTTTTTTTTTTTCTGCCCGTAAAAGTCAAATAAAGAGAAAAAGCGCGGTGGGCGCCTCTAACCGAGGAAACGGCTTTGTACGGGCACGTCATGTGTTCCATCTGTCGGGCATCTCATCACGCACACAACGTGACAAAATTGCCCGCGTAAGCTCCCAGCGAGCGTCGAGGCGCCCGCGAATGGAAACTGAAGAGGGTCCTCCTCGGAGTCTCACGAGTGAATTGCTTCAGCACGCAGATGTTAAGCGACTCGTGCTGCCTTCGAGGCATGCTGCTTTCGAGACGCTTAAGGAGATAGAGTAAAAAGAAACCGAGCAAATGAAGGACCAAACGAAAGAAACTTCAAGCTTCTGAAAAGTATACAAGCGCGTCAAGCTTTTCAGTCAGACGGGTGTACGGATGACAAAGGCGCAGAGAAATAAATACGGGATAGCGCACCACGCGCTACAGCGCAAGAAGATTTGTGTATACCTATGCGCGTCCTCGATCTTTATACTCCAAGCGAGCGACAAAAGGAAAATAAACAAACAAGCAAAAAGAAAAAAAGATATACCTCGGCATAGACAGCGGACGCGACCGCGTTTCCAGAACGAGCGCGAGTGCATCGCATGTATAGGCGCGGAACAAAAGGCAAGCTGCTGCTCCAAACACCATTCCAAACTGGCCGAAAACACCATTTTCCATCGAACGTATCGGCGGCGGCCGCCGCACGCCTGGCAGCACGCCGCTGGCATTGCCGTCTCGTGGTAGTACGGTAGTGGAACATAAGCACTGCTTATTGTGAAAACGGAACGTGTACGCGCCAAAGAAAGAAAGAAAGAAAGAAAGAAAGAAAGAAAGAAAGAAAGAAAGAAAGAAAGAAAGAAGAGCTCGGCGGACACACTTCCTAGAGGCAATAGAGCAGGGTAATACGCAATACGTAGAGCCCATATAGAGGACACGCACGGCTGCCCGAAAACTGTTTCTCCACCAGTCTTCTTTCTGTTCGAACCGCGCACCGAGTGCTTCTTACGTACTACGGCGACCAACTTGGGCGCCGCCGTCACTACTCCCGATTGTAGTTCTTTTTCCGCGTCGCCAGTTTTTTTTTTTTATTTCCTTTACTTTTTTTTTTTTTTGTCTTTGTGTTGACTGTGCAAAGCACGCGCCCTTGCGGCATGTGCCGTTTAAAGGTTACCTCCCCACTGCGCAGGCGCGTCCGCTCTCGGCGGGCGGCCGATGACTTCTTTTTGTCGGTAGACGCGGCGCGCAGCGCTTTCCTGTTCTTCCGTTAGGCACCGAAGACCGCTTTGGTAGTCCTGTAGCTTTCGAGTGTCTTCTCAGTGGCCTTGATTACCTTCCTGAACGACATAGCAGTTCATTTGAGCTTCCATTTTTCTCTCTTTTTTTACAGCGTCCCAGCCGGGAAATTGCTACGGGACAGAGCATTAATAATGAGGCGTTGTGAATGAACAAACGGTTAGCACGACATACTAAGAAGACTGAAATTACTCTTGCTCGCCAACGATGGCGCGCCCTAAATGTCGGCATGGCAGGAAAAAAAGAAAGAAAACAAAGGAAGGGGGGGGGGGGGGGGGTGGAGCGGCAAAAATTTGCGACAATAACACTTGCTTAACTAAAATGCAAATAGTCTGAAACTCCAAGTAGTTGTTAAAGGAAGGGCGAAGGAGTTAAAAGGTTTGCTGCTGGCTCCAATGTATACGCTATCGTGCGATTCCCGGGATAACTTTGTGTATCTGGGTTACTTTAACCTGAATCGAGGTTAAACGAGTGTTTTTAAATAGTCCGATGTGTATGTAGGCAGGTAGGTTAATGAGCACTGAGCACGATAAGTACGCTGCTCCAGGAATTAAGGAAAGAAGGAGCAAAGCATTGAGACGATGTATTAGCACAACGAGAGAAAGTCCACGCCACATTTACCGAGCAGGCGGACAGGGAATTACCAGCGGTCACCTCGCGGATCCTGTCATATACAGCCCTACGGCTCTGCAGCATTCACGTATTTAGTTGGCGACAAGCGTACCAAACCAATACCTACGACGAAGGCCTCTTCCAGCGATTTCGAATTACCATGAACAGAGCTCCACCTTACGCGGGTGAATTTCTTAAATTGTGCACATTTTTTTTTTTTTTTTTTCACAGTTATGTCAAATCAACTAGGCCGCCTTTACGCGTCTTCATGAATATCCTCGTTTCATGATGCTACCTAGATCTCTGCGGCCTAGACTGGGATTCAGTTTTCGCAGCATCACTTAACAGAAAGTCGTTCATCAACCCTCAATACATCGGGTTTAACTACGATTTCTCCTTGTTAGCGTCGATCAGAATAATGGTTACCTCCTTTTGCTATCCAAACCTTACCGCTTTTTGTTTGTTAACTTGATTGATTGATTGATTTGTGGGGTTTAATGTCCCAAAACCAGTTCTGATTATGAGAGACGCCGTAGTGGGGGGCTCCGGAAATTTCGACCACCTGGAGTTCTTTAACGTGCACTGACATTGCACAGCACACGGGCCTTAACATTTCGCCTCCATCGAAATGCAGCCACCGCAGCCGGGATGCGATCCCTGTTTGTTTACTTCACGTCAACATTATTAGCATACTGCCGCTATTGGCTAGGTCCTTTACCTCTTGTCAAGCTCCCTTTTTTGATTACCGAGCTTCTGTGCCGTACGTCAGGTGGAAAGCAGTTACGGCCGACGTTTTTGTTCAAGAAGAGTCCTGAGTTTCACATCATGACTTGGTAATGTCTGCTTGGTGCGCCCTAACGCGCTCTCCTCCGTATGCGAGCAAAGAAAGAAAGAAAGAAAGAAAGAAAGAAAGAAAGAAAGAAAGAAAGAAAGAAAGAAAGAAAGAAAGAAAGAAAGAAAGAAAGCGCCGTCACGACAGGGCATTACCATACCCATTTCTGCTAGTGGGTGTTTTCTGTCGCTATATCTAACAGTGAAGCCACCTCAAACCATTGAGCACCTCCATCACAGGAGCGCAAACACACACAAGAGCTCACTAATGCAACATTATAGATAGCTGTGATGGAGACTCTATGCTGGCACAACATACAGTCTTTTCCCCCGCATTTAGTACATGAGAGCAATGCAAATGCGGGCAATAAATGTCACAGCCGTTTTCACGCAGCTTTCACCGCGAGACTGCAACCTGTCGAGACGCCGTTCTGCAGCGTGCGAAATATAATGCTTCCATAAACTTGATCGAGGCTGGTTACCCTTCGAGACTGCACTACAAGAACGCAAAATGGCGAACGTAGTGACGTGAGAAGCATCTCGCGAGTTCTCTTTGCTTAAACAGACGTTGTACATAACCAGCGAGTCACGATTGCAGAAGTGTGTCAGTGAATCGGGTTCACGATCTCTACTGCCTGCCGGCTTGCTGTATGCGAAAAGGTACGCCTTCTCGTGATAGTGCCATTAGTAATTGCCAAAGCCACAAGAGGTCTCTACGAGATATACATAAAGCTTTACATAGCCTTAAGGTATCTTATCTATTCCCCATGCAACATTCGCCTTAAGGAAAAGATATCATCCTCGCAACGCTTCTTCGTTTACGTAAGGCGCAGCCACTAATGCTCTTTCTGTCTACAGAGAGCGCAGAAGGTGCATAAGGGGAAAACATGAGTGCCACTGCAGCGCGAGCAAGTAGGCCATGCGCACAACAGAGGTCAAAGGTTACTGCGGTGACCGAACACCGCTGTGACACCGTACTTCATGCACGGTGACACGGCACCACCTTTTGCGTCGTTGAGTGAGAAAACACACACACACACACACACACACACACACACACACACACACACACACACACACACACACACACACACACACACACAACATAAGATTTCGAAGGAGCCGCACCAAGCGTGGACGACGCCCGCGCAACTCGCTAAGGCACTGATGACAACTGGAAAAAGGGTGTGGTCCTTACTCGGGCTTCTTTCTCGCTACACGACGACACTTAATGTACTCTGTCTCTCATGTGTATGCACATCAGGGCAACTGAAGTATGTAAACAGTAGACTCCTGTGAACGCGGTCGCACCCTTCGCTAGCCTCGGAGCTGGCTGGAAAGACACGCATTCCCTTTGGTGTGTACGGAGGGTCAGGTCGAACGTACGAGCCGGTGTCACTGCAGGGAGGGAGCAAGGTCGAGTGTGTCAGCTCAAAGGGTGTGTATACACCGAACCGAACAGTCACATTATGCACACTCGGATGTTATCGGAGCGCTCCCTCAGCCTTGCACTGTAACTATACGCTGGTACGTTCGTTGCGAGATTAAATATAACATCAGGGCTTCTTTGTGTTTTCACGTGTCGCGCGTTGGTTGCACCGAAGGACACGAGAGATTAGTGATACGAGATAAAAAGAACGAAGTATGAAATGGGTTAAGGCTTTCTTTCTCTTCATTTTCTTATTTTTCTTTCTGACAATGTCAAAATTCTTAGCGCGCAAATACGTCGCCAGGCACCCGCAGCATGAAGAGGAAGCATTTAACATAACTATACGTCCATGCATTGAAGCATTTATTGCAAGCAAAGCCGGGGGGGGGGGGGGGGGATCTAAAACAATGACACTACGGAACTTACGAAGTGCTCGGGGCCTTCTGTATACTTCATAGCACGGGTCAATTTGTTGTTAACGGCTGGAAACGCCAACCATTGCGATACAGCCGATACGTAAGGGTTCCTTCGTAATACAGATAATTAAGTTGCTTTGTAGAGGAGCTTGTTGTAGAGGGATTTGACCGCATATGTATAGTTGGAAAGTAATGTCGATTATGTTATCATGTTTCCGGTACTTAATTTAGTTCGTAGGCAGCAGTCTTCACAGTTCACGTGTAGGTTTTTTAAGTTAGAAATATTGCTCTCTCGAGGGTGACCTCACCACGAAAGACCTGTCGAACTGATAACGTAGAGGAATTTCTCGTTTCGAAAGAAATTTCTGGCCGTTCTCCTGCGCTGACGTATGCTATTCGTCCCGCCGCGGAGGTCTAGTAGTTATGGCACTCAACTGCTGATCCGAAGGTCACGCGATCGAATCGCGGCCGCGGCGGCTGCATTTCGATGGAGGGGAAATGTTGAGGCCCGTGTATGTGCGATATCAGTGCACGTTAAAAAAATCCAAGGTTGTCGGAATTTACAAAGCCCTTCACTACGGCGTTTCTCATAACCATGTCGTTGTTTTGCGACGTAAAACCCCATTAATCAATCAAATACACACAGACTGTTCTATCCACTTCCTGTTCACCCGTACATGTTTCTCCCTCCTGTCGCGCCATCGCTAATGCGGCGATAATCGATGCATTGTTTTCACTGTACACTCGTGACCCACCTTATCACCTCGTGGTGTGTTTACTCATTGTCGCATGATTCAGATTTGCACGCCGATCAGCTGCCATTGAGGTGACGCATGAAACTACCACACCACTCCTCTGATGAGGCCAGGAGCGCTCGTTTCGGCAATGATACAGTGAGGAAGATCGCTATCAGCGCGACAGAGCTTATGTATCTTATCAGTTTCCGGGTCATTTCCGAATTATACCTACACACCGTGTTCGGAGCAGCCGAGCACTTTTCGCAGAATTCTTCATTAAGAACATAGCGCTGCGTTCGAGCGCCTTAGTCTGGCACGATATGACCGAGCGTGCCCCCATGACATCTGGAATCCAGCGACGGCATCGTTAGGCCCGTACAAAAACAGAACCTTCATACACATCACGCGGGAAGACAGACAAAATATGAAAAGGGCAGAACTACGGCGCGCCGCGGCCTACGCGAACCTCCAAGAAATCGAGGAGATAAAAAAGGGCAAGAAAAAGGGTCACGCAGTACACGGATGCATGCGTGTGTAGCTCGCCTAATGCACCTTGCAAATCGCCTTTCGGGTGTCGGCGAACGCGCTCGGGCCTTGGCAGCGCAGTCACCACACCCCGCTAACAGCATATCCTCTCTCCCCCCTCCCCTTCCCAAGGACGGCAGCGTCACGGTCAGGTGTACAAAGCCGTACGGTTCCAAGCATTACGTCTTCAACTATTTCGGGCTTCCTCGTACGCTCACTGCAATAACGGAACCACACGGAGGGCGACCAGCCGTGTACAATCGTGCGGAGTATGAGAGGGAACGCCGAGTCCGTGTTCAAGCAACGATTACTCGTGATGCGAGGGTGCGGTTTTGACATTAATTTGCGAGGGACGCCTTTGCTCTTGGACGTTTCGTATTATGAACACAATTGAGTTTGGCAACTTCATGTGTAGCCCTATGGCATAATGAAACTAATTTCAGTGTTCAATTTCATGTTGCTCAAGGCTGTAAACGGTTCCACTAACAGTTCAGGGCGTCGTGGAAAAAGGTTTTTCATTGATAACATCGCAGAAGGGGACATGTATTTAGTGTTTTCGAGGTTACTGGTGGAATATGCAAGATCCCGAACTGATTGTTTCTTTAAGAGCTTGCATTCTGCGTACAACCGGCTGCATTTATAGCGTGTTTTACAGTTTATCTTCAACACCACGGGCCGAATTCGTGAAGCTTTTTCTCGTATTACTTTTCACGTTGTTCAGGACCGTCTGTTATTGTTGGCGTGTTTCCGACATGTTATGCTAGTGACATAGTGTAGTATTCTCCCCTATGGATACATCATTATTAGCCCGTTGTTGATATATTACCCTGCACGAAGGTACGAACCAACGAACAAACTTGCAAAGCTGGCTTCACTGCAGTGTGAGTATTATTGCGGAAAAGCCAGCTTTGACCGACACTTGGGCCGATTGCCTACACTCGCTTTGCGGCTTTGAAGCTTGCTGCAGCGCACCACACTTGCCTGCGTTGTATGCAATCACTGGAAGATTAATGCGCAGCTAGTGTAAGGAGGGAGGTGGACGCATTGATAGGTGCACCACAATACCTAACCATCAACCGCCAACTGCCAGCGCGTTCAGCGCTATTTGGTTTTGATAAGATCACGGTAAGCAACAAGTAGCACATGGTTCGTCTTACGCCAAGTGTGTGTGGGCACGCGCACGTCCCATTATACATTATTTTAGGCATACACATAGTGGCCCAACTCGTCCATGCGCTAACCGACATACACACTAGCTTGTTTACTCAGCTCTCGAAATGAACGGTGTCGGCGAATGTATTGCACAGCTGCCGGGTGCTCCCATCCTTATTAGCTCGCGCTTGCAAAGCGTTTCTGTTTGGCAAACAAAGCTCGCAAGACAGGCGTAGTGCCTCGTTCAACCATCTCGCAAGTGCGCTCACGTGGCTTGTACGTTTGAAGCGTGGACGTCACGAAGCATAAAGTAACTTCCGCTTAGAGTAACTATATGTTGCGGTTATGAATGGAACGGTTAGTGCACAGTATCCCACACACCCGTCTATTTCAGGCAGAAGGAACAGCGTACGACACACGGTGTTCGCGCCATCTTCCGGCATCGTCAGGCCGTTACAGTTTGCTATCGAGTGAGCGATGCTTAAGTGGCAGGACGCTGGAAAAACAGCTATTTCATGGAACGGTAAGTCACGTGATAAGATAAATAATACAAACGATCGCTTTGAATACTGGCGGCTGATGAATCTCCTCGCCCCATATCTATAGCGGGCTCGTTTAAAGAACAAATAAAGGTAGCCCACTCATCCAAACCGCTCATCGACCTAGAGAAGCGGGAAAAGAGATTACCGTCTACTGCCAGTCCACACGACCTCGCAATATTTAGGCAAGACTGCTTTTGAGCGTCCGTATCTGCTTAAAAGTGCTCTATTTACGACACCCAGTTCAGATGGAGTATTTGTAACTAGCCTCTTGTAGAGCCCTTTTCTAGCATTTGGTGCTATGTCAACTCAAGCTAGCAATAGCCGAAAGAATTATATTACACATGAACCATTATGCAAGACTCGTGGTTCAGCCCGCACCACGAAGCTCGTCTATCCAAAAAGATTTCGTCGAGAAATGGCGTACGTACTCCGAATAATGGTATGTGCCCGATACGGTGACGCTTCGAACACCAAGTCTGGGGATGGCAGTGAGCAGGCTCGCTTCCAAGTATAATTGTACGCAGGCTTACACAGATACGAACGCGAGATACTCCGCGTTATTAATCGACAGATTCGGTTTCCTTTTTGCGCCATCAATGACAGGTGACCGCAACAGGGACGGAAAACAGCGCGTACCCATCTTCCCGAGGCCCCTCCGGGCCGAACGCGCGAAGACGCTATCGGCCCTGTTATACACCTCGACATTATTTTTTCCCCCGAGGCGCCATGAATGAAAGAAAGGGAGAAAATTAGGCAACCGAACAGGCCCGTAACCGGCCATATACCCTAGCGGCCTAGCCGCACCGCACACGCCCAAGGCATAGATGTATATATATATACTACTGACCAGAGCAAGCATGCGTGCGCTCTACGCGATATTCCCCTCACTTCGCGCGCCGTGGGAGCGAGCTGGTCTGAAGAAGGGCCAGGCGGGCACCCAGCGCGTGGTGAATTATTGGGGGGAGCCCTCGGCACGGCCACCGAATGTGGGACGCCGCGGAGCATTTATTAGGGGCGAAACGCAATTAGAGCCGCCGTCAACCCGCAGGCTATGTAGTGTCCGTACGTGCGACGAGGCGCGCGCCAGCGCGCGCCGCTGGCTAAAACGTCGCCTCCAGGGGGCGATCCGTCATGAGAACCGCCCCAGACGAAAGGAGTTTCTGCCGGTGTGATCTCTCTTCGGCGAACCTGCATATACACACCGGCTCTCTTACGATGGAGAATGCGTTGCGTGTATATATAGTGACGTACACTCTTGGCCGCACCTGAACGGGGCCCCGCCGTATAATATATATATATATATATATATATATGCTATAGCATCGAGAGAGTAGTCCGCGCGCCGCTTTCTGGAATGGGCGTTCGTATATACATGTCCTCGTTGCGAAAACATGAACGATCCCCATTCAATAGTTGCGGCACCGCAGCACCCGAAAAGCGTGTTACGGCGATTCGCCGTAATTCGGGCGGGTCGGTCAATGCTATAAAGACGAGATGTTTTTTTTTTTTTTTCTGTTATCCATCCGTCTTTTTCCCTGTGCTGAGGCGTGGGTGGTTGTGTCCCATCGACGTCGTTCACCGCAGGCTAAGTGTCGCTGTCTCTTATACACGGGTTTTCTTGTACTCGGAGTTCTCTTCGACCCGTCTTCCTTTCCGACACGGACAAGAATCGCGAGTGAAGAGAAAGCTACGCCACGCAGTGCACCAGAAATATCGCGGTTAAAATGTATAGAGGGCGACTCGAGTTGTTGTCCCATTACACGAATTGCCCAAGTTATATGGGGCAGGCGTGAAGGAACACTGCGCCCCACTTTTGTAGCGCGACCTCCGTTTGAGACATAAGTGCGTGTCAGAAAGGAATCCTTAGCTGATGCGTTTCCTACGAGTGTAGTACATACATAAATGCATGCATCGAGGCTTCTTGCTACATCTTGTCTTCTAAGCATAGGGTCGCGTGCACAGATTTAAAACACTGGGGTCGTAAGTGGTCTTTTCAATTTTAAATGTCCATAAAACGTTTCCTCGTGCGCGTCATTTACTCCACACGCCAGGGTGCACCAGGTGCTGGTATCACAAACTGCTCGTTCGTAGCGGCTCCTTTCCATTGGTCGGTGGGCCACTCTACGGTAATGTTATGATCGGCTCGGCGCTGGAAGATGCTGCAGAAACAATGGACTGAAAGGGGCGCCGACGTCTGCTCCTCACCCATTGTTCGGAGAGGCGTCGCGTCTAGTTACAGCAGATAAGTACATTTGCAGCTACACGCTTTGATCAATCTGCAGACTGCGAATCCGATGAAGGCTGTCGCAGCTTCTATGAAAATATCCCTAAAGGGTTGGAATGCTTCGTTAGTCTATGCGGACAACGCCCCCAATATGACTTAATTTACGGCTGCCTGGTGCATTGCGCAGTTTTGGAACAACCCGAATATAATGTACCGGTGTATTACACTGTGTTAGAATCTTGTGTACGAACGCTCTAGTTCAGCCTCCCGAAGATATGAACACGTCAGAAATGTACGTTTATTCGTAAGCATCTGTGCCTTCAGCATTCGCCCTACGTACAGGTTTGACAACGTGGCTTATTGCAGCCTCTGATCAATCATGTTTTACTCTGCATTTTAAGGTTCCCTATTAAGTGGCTTCCATCCGAACATTTCTTCTTTGTATGTTTATGTTGCCCGTATTATTATTATTATTATTATTATTATTATTATTATTATTATTATTATTATTATTCGCTTTGTATGTGTGTGCAACAGGGACTCGGCTCCCATGGCTTTCATACGTGTTCGTAAGTACAATCCCAGAAATATGCACAGCTAGTTGTAGTTGAGACAGCGGTGAGGGTTCCTAGACTAGCAGCGCAATCAATTTCTCACCGACAAATCCGTCTAGGATTTAAAAATGCGAAAGTGTGATTTCGAAATCCTAACCTATGGGCACAATGCACAACACGCATAACTCTCACACGGGAAACATTTCGCAAGGTCCGACTTGTCGAATCGTCTTTCTTTCTTTCTTTCTTTCTTTCTTTCTTTCTTTCTTTCTTTCTTTCTTTCTTTCTTTCTTTCTTTATTTCTTTCGGGAGGACAAATCACCGTTGGCAATGTCTTGAGGCAGAGTTTTGAGCTTCGTACTCAGTCTGTCAGCGTCTCGGAACCTTTTACACCACCGAAAAAAAAAAAAAATCAGCACGGGGTGAAACACAAACTTCAGCGCCAAGAAAATTGCGACGAAGATGCGACCAGGGAGCAAAGACACACACACACACACAAAAGAAAAGGCCAATTAAAGAAAAATAAAAAGAGGTAAAGAAGATTGCGCACGACCGCATATGACGCGCGTAAAAATTGCGACACAGTCCCCGATTTAGGCGCGGCGCCGAGGGCTCGCGAAGCAGCGACGTCGAAGGGGGCGCTGCGAACGACTTCTTTCCCGTGTTTATTATTATTTTCTTTTGTTCGGCGTATTTACCAGCTGATTTTTGTGGACATGGCGCCCACGCGCTGGCGCGGCATACAACGCACGCTTGACAGCGCAAGGCCGAAAGAAGCCGCCGTCATTTTGCGCAACTCACAAGTACCTGCACCGGCAAAACACACGGAACGTCCACGCTGCGAGCAGCGAGCGCTCGTCACCGCGCGCAATGGAGCGCGCCCCGGCGCTGTCATGCGGCACGTGACGTGGCTCCATCTGTCGACAAGGCCTCAAACTGCGCTCGAGGAGCGAGAGCCGTCGAAGGCAAGCAGGTGGTGCTGGAAGATGCTGCGGAAACAATGGACGGAAAGGGACGCCGACGTCTGCTCCTCACCCATTGTTCGGAGAGGCGTCGCGGATTTTTCCGGTGTCTCAAATACGGACACGGAAAGCGTAGAGAGTCTTATTACACACGGGCCGTGACGCGCTGGCTAAACGTAAAGGCCCTGTGGTAACTGAAATTTTTGAAGAAATACGTCGGGTAAGAGCTGGCAAGAGGCAGGTACGCTCTCCATTGAGCTTGCCGTGCTTGGGCGATTGAGGTCGTAAGTGTCAAACAAACAAACAAACAAACAAACAAACAAACAAACAAAAACTTGTCGAACTTTTTCGAGTGCTATCGTCCTTGAACATTGGGGAGCACTGCCTTAAGGTAACGTGGAGAGGTGTCTCATCGTCTTTAATAGAGTGAATGTGCCTTTAAACTAGCAACTGGTGTGGTGGTAGTTGACTAGAATGACTTAATTTGATTTATTTGAGGACGACTGCTGACATGGTAGACCCAACGCTTCTGAACATTGCCCCGTCGGACGTCTGTCGATGCGATAATATAACGCGATTTTTCATCGTCACTCAACGGCTGGCATTAAGAAAAACGAACGACGTTTTTATAACGCTACCTTACATTCATCAACGTTTACTTAACAACATCGAGAGTGCACGCCCTTATGATAGATAATACGTGTATTTACAACAGCTAGTCTTTAATACGCGTGTTATTAGAAGGACAAGCAAGCGCACACACTAATCGTTGCATATCGAAGACCAATTAATTTACGGATGCCATTTGAACTTTTTTTTTTTTTTAAACGCCGCATTCTACGCAAGCTTGAGCACTCTGTTTCAGTGAAAGTTACGATCGCTGGCGAGGTCAGAAATTAACATTTGGACTGGTATAGCGCATTATGGAACAAGAGAAACGGCCAAGCAGACCGACACAGCGCTCTGTCCTCTTGTGTCGGTCCGCTTGGACGTTTCTCTTGTTCCGTAATGCGCTATACCAGTCCAAGTACGACGAACCAACTCGCCCAATCTTCAACACTTGAGAAATTAATAGCTTGGCGTTTCGGAACCTCTTCAGCTTCGTTGTCCACGATACCTGCTACCTGAAAACATTCTTCCTGAAGAGATGAGATTGGTAGCATTCTCCGCCTATAAGCTTGCGCACTGCGGTGGGTGAAGTTCCATAGAGACACCAAGGGGCAATGACCGAAATTTTATAACATTGTTCGAATGGTGACGACTTTCGTCTTGCGATGAATGTATGCCACTAGCAAAGGTGGCGCTGTTGAGCTTTTGTTGCAGCACACGTATTGCGCTTCTAATGCGCGTTACACGCGCGTAACATGTGTTCACATGCGCCGGACGGCATTTCAAGTGTGCAGCGCTTGATATAATCCCTGTTGACCAAGTCGCCCCGTCAAATGTGTTGTACAGGGGAACCTAGCAGGTGTTAAATAATTACGTTAATGCGCATTACTAACAGCGCGAAACGTATTGGCACCGTAATGAGCGTACTACATGTATACATTGGTCGGTGGACTATAACCATTGGGACTTGTTCTATTTATTTTCTAAGCACCAAATTATCACTGCGTTAAATTTTCACTTTTTCGAGCCGCTGGTATACGCCAAGTGATAGGCAAAGAAATGTTCAAACTGTACGCGGAGCGTTCCTTTGCATAGGGGAACACATGCTTTGCATTGTGATAAGATAAATGCGGGTGTCGCACGGTGTGACTCCGATCGCGGCAGCGCCCGTTCGGAATGTAATTCCTTGATCGAGATAGGCTTATTCGTGCAACATGCCGACGGAGACCAATTGCGGTCGCGAAGTTCCATCTGGATCGGGCTTGATTACAATCGAAAATGACCGCGGGACACCGCTGTGAGACGCTTTCGTGAAGTTCTCAAGTGCGTTCTCATTCCAAAAAGTGAATAGCCGCAAATTTAATTGTAAGTCCGTATAGGAGATGTATGAACGCGCTTAAACATATATATTTTTTGAAACTTCGCAAACTTACGGGCGCAACCTAGAGCATAGAGCGAGCGAATATACAGCAAAACGAGGCCGTTCGGCATACCTGCCGAACAGTACTGGCATGCCGGAAAGCGCTTACCATGCTATAGGTGGATACGACATTGTGGAATGTATTAAACGCGCAATTTTCGAACTGAACATCTTACGGACGACAAACCCAACATTGAAGTGCGACATATGTCACAGCCGGCGCATGTTACTCGCACTGTCTGCAGCAACCTGTTACCCAAAGGACAAGTTACGTTTCACGCATTTTGTGCTATAAAAGAAGAAGAAGAAGAAGAAGAAGAAGAAGAAGAAGAAGAAAAAGCGAGAGAGAGCGAGATTTCCTTTTTGTATAGTCGTTGAGCAACGGCGTAAGTTTCTTCAAATGTCCTTATTAGGGCTTCCCCGCATCTTCCTTGCAACAGTGTACAAAAAAAAAAACTAAAGGAGACAACGCGTTAGCTAAGCCTTTTGCAGACCGATAATGAAACATTTTCTATTCAGCACAAGTCAAGCGAGGCAAACGTCGCCGCTGTTCGCTTCTTGTGCGCATACATTTCACACCCTACAAGAAGATAAGGCGAATCTGGAACGCATTCCTCCTCCCACGTTCGTTCCTTCCTTCCTTTCTTCTTTGCTGCATCGGCTGCATTGCCCACTACGTGTATGCAGGAAAGGCTGTGCGAAGTTATGCAGATGCGGAGAGCGCTATAGGGTGTGGGAAGCGTACGTGCGCCCAGCTGGTGACATTTAAAGCGAGCAAATACATGCGATCCGACAAAGACACACAGAGTGAGATAAAGTAACATGCGAAAACGCGAAGTGGAGCACTCTCACGCGCCCCCTCAGCGCGATTGATGATATGCACACTTGGGAGTTGCTTCAGCGTGTAAGTCACATGCCCGACACGCTTATCTTGCTCAGGCCGTTGCGTCAGAAGACGGCTCGCGCACGCGCTCTTGTTGACGAGCCGGTTATCGAGGCGTGACGAGTCGCGTGTCACATCCGGGGCGCGGTGACTTCCAAGGCGGCTGACACGACGTCTTGAGACGTTGTTGGCTCATCGAGACAAAGACCGCGCGCTTGACGCTTTTGGAACGCTCGTACAAACTAACGCGCAAGGGTGAATGAGAAGGTCATGCTACGATGTCATGCCTGTGAGCGTCATAACTGAGAATTTCGCGCGAACCAAAACGACACGACGAGCCGCGGAAAAAGAAAAAAAAAATGACATAAAGAGGGCGTAATACGCGTTAACATTCCCTGCTTGCCTGATTGCACTCGAGGCATGCACCGTAAGAAACTTATAAAAGTTGGCCGAATAAGGCGATTTGCGCCTGTTCGTAAAGGTCGTCGACGCAGTGGGGTGCTTCACGCAGCTTTTCGCGTCATGTGTTGCTGCCTGCAGAGGCCGAAAAGTGGGGAAGACACACACACACACACACGCGCACGCACACACGCACGCACACATACATACATACATACATACATACATACATACATACATACATACATACATACATACATACATACATACATACATACATACATACATACATACATACATAGGAAGCTACTCTGCGGGCGGAGGCGATCTACTGTACACGTGCGGGAAGGAAAAGAAATAAACGACTATAAGAAGGAAACCAAAAAACGGGGCACGTTGATGTATGCGCTAATCGGGTTGTCATCGTTGTGCTAGCGTTCGTGACCGCTGTGCGCGCCCACCTGGCGGCATTCGAGAATCGTGAGACCCGCAAACAAACAACCTGTGACGGGACGTCGTCTCTCGCAACGTAACCGAACGACGCAGGAAATGGGAACGCATATCGTTACAGAGAACGACGGAGGAAGAGGAGGAAGAAGAATAAGAGAAAGGACGCGACTCTCGCGCCCCCTGCACCACGTGAAGGACGCTGAAACAATGCCGGTCAAAGGTGTCGAGGTGCGTCAAAATGGTTGTACGCGGCCGTGCACAGTGTCAGTGGCGGAAGGCAGTGCGACGCGTCGCTGCCAAACCGCCAGGTGCTACGCACTGCACGTGAACCCACTTCTTTCTTTCTTTTTTTTTTCCCCTGTGCCACGAGACGGCCGTAAAAGGAGAAGCGAAAGCGGAGCGGCGGAGAAGCCGAACTCGGCCGATTGTCTCCGCAATCGCGTGCTGCTGGCCTCGATGCGTACTCTGTGGAACCGGAAGTACGCCACCGCAGACGCGTGGAGAGTACGGGAAATGCTTCGGCATGTATAGCCGAGTTCCTTGATCACTTTTCCGTCTCCAAGTGCATATATTTAAATGCCGCTTCAACGTCACCGTCCGGCAAGTTCCGGAAGCGGTAAAGGGAAATCGCGATCGCGGACTGCGCGATGGGGACAGCGGGAACGTGCGAAAGCGACGCAGCTTCGCTTCCTCAGAGAGATAATTATGCCATCGCTAACGCGGGTTAACAATTAACTAAATTACCCGACTGACTCTGCGGCTTGGAAGATGAACGTGGCGCCACAGGCAGAGTGCATTAGAAACCCAAGTGTCGCCGTACATGTTCCTAGAACCCTATTTGGCGATTGCGTGGGGACTAAGAAACTCCATATTAATGTTTTTCAAGTGGGAGGGTGCACGACATGCGACAGAGAACGGTGTTGTTTCATTCAAGAAGAAATTGTGGCGGATGGATGAACGCAACGACACCGGCAGTATTTTTCAAAGGAGCGATTTAATGCCCACCACCTTTAGAAAGTTCCGAAAGGCGGGCATTGAGCTATAGATTATATTATAAGTGCTAGTTTACGATAGAATTAAATGTATACATAATTTATGCGGCAGCGTATTTAGTAGCGTCGTTAGTGAGTTTTAGTATATCGGAAAGCAGCAAACGCAGAGATTTAGCGTTAACGTTAAGTTACCGTGGAACACACCGCGCATGCGCAGAACCTTAACGTATACGATACCCTTACGTGCCTACGCTATTTTCGGAAGATATCGTTATACGCTAACGCTCGCAAAGGGACCCGTACGGCTGGCAAGATGGCGGCGTCAGTCGAAGCGAGACCACTCGCTTCAGATCTGTCGTGACATCGGCCTGCATTGTTAAGCTCATTCATTACCCGCTCATGTTCTTGTTTGCCTTAGGTTTGGCTAATTAAGCTTCGCCAGCCGTGTATTGGCGACAATGTGTCGCCGTTTTCAAGATACGCACTCAGTAAGCGGCACACAAGGCTTAAAAAGTGAGTTGCACTCGCTTTCACGGCCTTCGAGACTTCGCGTGCCGGCGCTCAAAATCTCAGAGGCCATATCGCTTGCTCACGTTTGCAGTCGTTCTCGTCGAGATGGCGGCACTGCCCACCGCGGGCTTTTTTACCGTTTTGTACATCGGCTATTTCAAGCTACCAACCAAATAAAGCGAACGAGTAGTGTGGTGCCATAACTGTATGTATACTGCTTGAAATGACAGTACTGTTTGGCGCAGTATTCCTTCAGTCACAAGGCGACTTGGATAAGCCAGCCTTCGCGGCACATGCCACAGATGCGCCCCCACTGGGCACCGGAGGAAATGTTGCGAAGCTCCGGGCACTGATGACAAGTGGAAAGTCCGACTTCTCAAAGCGGAAATGTCGGCGAAATAGCCTCGACGACATGGACTGCCTGCGTAGCTTCTCTGGATTCCAATGTATAAATTAATCGCGATCGCGGACTGCGCGATGGGGACAGCGGGAACGTGCGAAACCGACGCAGCTTCGCTTCCTCAGAGAGATAATTATGCCATCGCTAACGCGGGTTAACAATTAACTAAATTACTCTACTGACTCTGCGGCTTGGAAGATGAACGTGGCGCCACAGGCAGAGTGGATTAGAAACCCAAGTGTCGCCGTACATGTTCCTAGAGCCCTATTTGGCGATTGCGTGGGGACTAAGAAACTCCATATTAATGTTTTTCAAATGGAAGGGTGCACGACATGCGACAGAGAACGGTGTTGTTTCATTCAAGAAGATATTGTGGCGGATGGATGAACGCAACGACACCGGAAATATTTTTCAAAGGAGCGATTTAATGCCCACCACCTTTAGAAAGTTCCGAAAGGCGGGCATTGAGCTATAGATTAGATTATAAGTACTAGTTTACGATAGAATTAAATGTATACATAATTTATGCGGCAGCGTATTTAGCAGCGTCATTGACGCGTACATTGACATACATAGGTACAAAAACGTCGCCCATATCGTTCGAAGAGACCTACCGATGCAGATTAGTGAGCCGTGGCATGCCCGTCCCAGCGTGTGGCAATACTGAAAGACGCAGCCAGCGAACGACGGTCGCTTGATGGTGATTTGTGGGGTTTAACGTCCCAAAACCAGTTCTGATAATGAGAGACGCCGTAGTGGAGGTCTCCGGAAATTTCGACCACCTGGGGTTCTTTAACGTGCACTGACATCGCACAGCACACGGGCCTCAACATTTCGCCTCCATCGAAATGCAGCCGTCGCGGTCGGGATTCGATCCCGCGACCTTCGGATCTGCAGCCGAGTGCCATAACCACTAGACCACCGTGGCGGGGCGACGGTTGCTTGCTTACTGCACTGTGTAAGATGAGAGACTGCACTGAAATAACGCGGATGCAGTGTTGTGCGCAACGCGCACCGCATAGCAGTGACGACCATCCTTCGTTACTTTTTTTGTTTTCCCCAGGCAACTGTCCTGGGAGAAAAGGTGTGCTACCATCGTGCGCTCCCAATGGATCTGGGCCACTGCCACGTTGCAGGTCATGTGTTATCTAAATTCGCCCGAAAACTGTGAGGCAAACGGGAGAGGCACGTGGACGACCTCGCGTTCACCCGGTTTTTCTGAGCACACCAGTATATACAGCAAGCACGACTTTATACACACCTCCGCCAGCACCATCCATCTCTCAGCCACGTTTTACTTTAACACGTACACTACAGGAGCACCACACTGCGTAAACAGATAAGCAGCATGGCTTACACGTATTGGAGGCGGTCGTTAATCATACCCGCTTTACGCGCTAATGGAGCCCGGTGCGAGTTTTCTCGGTGTTTACAGTGCGCGAAGCGCATTTTTATGAACTGCTTAACTCTCGCGGGCGCCTGCAGTTTGTCCTTGACAAGCCGTGCAGGTGATACCCGCGTACTTATTATACGTCACGAGGAAATGCCTGGACGCAGTCGACGGAGCGCGCAAAACATTTACGGGCGCTCGCATCGCAACGCCTTCAGTCCCGACGACGGTGCCGCGAGCTGTGCACGACGACTGCAAGATTTTCACACGCTGTGATACATTGTATATACCGGAGTGTGGTTAGCTCTTAAGCCTCGCGAGCGACCCGGATGAATCTAGCTCCTGCGCTGTTTGTTGACAGCGTAAACGCGAGACATAAAAATATTCCGAGTAAAAAAAGATACGAAAGCAGCAGAGTGAAACTGTGTATATAGGTTTATATGCGGCACGAGCTCGAAAGACGCGCATTTATTTTCCAAACGTGCTGTTTACGCACCGACAGGTGTACACACGCGCGCGCAATTCGTATTACGCTTGGCGGTGCCGACACCCTCCTTGTCTGGCCCCAAATCGAGGTTGCGGTTAATCCACGGGCCCTCACTGCATGATTGCGTGTACGCAGCATCTGAGCGCGCTCGAGCAAAAAAGAAAAAAAAAAGAAGAAAATCGAGATAGAAAGCCAGCGCGAGCCAAGAGACAAACCGAAGCCGGTGCCGATATATAGAGGCTGCCGCTCCGCACGAGCCCGCGACGTGCATTTTAATGAAACCGCGCGACAGCCACGCGGCCGTTTCATGCCCACGTAACTAGGGAGCGTCGCTTCACACACACATCCGGGAGGCGCCCGAGCAGAGTCTTTTCTTTATTTTTTTCGACGTGTACGGACAGCATGGGCGTTTACTGGTTTGTATTTGAGCGCCCTGAAGAGAGCGCTACAGCTTTTTCAATCGAAGCCCGCGGCGCTTCAAGGCCGAAATCGCGAGAGGCACGCGCAGTCCGCGCTATGAATCATGCAGGCTACGGCCGCGTGTGTTTGTACATATATGCACACTGACCTTGCGGCGAGGGCATGGTTGGCGTGGACGGCGGCGATGGAGGGCCCGTGGTCACCGGAATGATGATGGGCCGCATGGTCGCTGCTGTTGTTGCGACTGCGTCCGCGTCACATCACCTATACGCACAGGGAGAAATACGTTAGAAAGAAAACATCGAAAGGATGCCGCGCGCTGGGCAGTGAGTAAAAGAAAGAGGACAGCGGCATACCGCGAAGCACCATTAAGAACACAGTAAAAAAAAAAAAAAAAAAGAACATTAGGCGAAGCTGTATAAGTTGGAAAGGGGGCCGAGGACGCTGTACGGACTGTCGATGTGTAAACGTTCATCGCACGTACGAATTTTGTAGTACAATTGAAGACATAAAGAAAGGGCAAGGGAAGGGGTGGAGTAGCGCAAACAAAAGGAAACCTTGAAGCGCTGTGCGTCAACACTGGGCACAACAGCATCGATAGATAGACGAGCATGCTCACGTACGCACGTACACACATAACATATTTTTGCATTCATGTAAAGAAAACGTAAATATGAAACGAAGACGGGAAGAAAAGAACGGACGCGCTGACTGCAACTGGGAAGTTTGTTGAAGTTTAAAGGTGGTTTCACACACGGATCATGTGACGCGTACACCGAAAACGCGACACAAACGCGATTCCGCAATATACGTCTCTGAACGACTCAACATGCAATCCCTCTCTGTCCAGTAAAATGTCAACAAAAGTAATTATATATGGCAAACCACAGGACTGACTTATGTGTTTTTGTTTCACTCAAGTATATGCTCCTGCTGAATAGTTTCACACACAAAAAAAAATCTTTTAAAGTCTAGGATGCCTGGTGATCATTTAAGCCGTGTTCAGACTACGTTCTCTATAATACGTGGGGATCCTCGGTACGCATTGTAAGCGTAAGCGCAAACAACGCAATGAACCTGTTCAGACTTCGTTGTATTTAGCGTAATGTACGGAAGGTTATACGCGACGAGATGCACAGTCTGTTGTGCACTTTAACCTTCACGCGCAAGAAAGTACGTATTGTTTGCATTAGATGCGTCGTAATAATGCGCCGAACTAAGCCACAAAGCGTGCACGATGAAACGAGAAGCTTAAGAACTTGATATACAGCTGAGCCTATTCAAAACTCCTCGGTTCAGCGTACGAGTAACGCTCGCGGTTTTGCCCAAGAAGGGAGGGGAGCCATCGAAAGCAGCAGCTCACACGCATTGGGCAAAACAGCCCGGGCTTTGACCCCAAACACGCGTGTTTCCAAAGACGTTATTCCCAGTTCCGTTCCCCGCCACACGCGTGCCGCCGTGCAAGAGCAAAAGCGCGGGAGAGGGGTGTTGCTTCACGGTGCCCGAAAAACGGCCGTAAGTTTCCATTTGGTTATGTATCCGCTGCTGATCTATACACACATACTCGCGGCATCGAGGGTGAAACACCGCGTTCAGCCCCGCACCACGTCTCCTCTCTCTGTGCGAGATGCGCCGTCTCGAAATAGCGAGTCGCACACCACTGCAGTGGCTCGCATAGAACTGTGCAGCGCCGCAGATGCAGCGCCTGGAGCCAGGAAAACGGGGCCCTCATTTACATAAGCCTCTTCCGCTATCATTATTCGTAAGATGCGGTTTCAGCGAATCCTGCATGACGCTATGGCCGTATTGCTGGCTATTGAAGCTGTTTTACGCCCAATGACCTACAGAGGAAGCTACCGTTCTATTGATCAGCTGTTATGGTGAACATGGTGAACATGGTTTATTTTGCAGTAGAAATACAAGATTTCCCTGCAGGAGGCAGAGACTAGGGTAGAAGCCTGACGAGGTCCCGACCCCCTGATAACTAATACAGCCTGCATACATTCCTACAATACAATACACATTTCATGTGGCACAAAGGATTTGCTAAGTTTTACACAACTTTCTTATACATACAAAAAGTTCCGAATACAAAAACATATGCTTATATCTACATACATATACATGCGAGCAACTACTACGCACAGTAAAACAAGGTAAATATACTTAATAAATATACATCACCAATGATTTACACATATATGCAAGCAAGATCGCACACATATATAAACAATGATTACATACACTTGTAAACAATGTAAACACACACATGTAAACAAGTTCTACATACGCTGTAGCAGCCAAAAAATAAAATAAGAAAATGAAAAGCAACTAAGTACACATTCCTGAATGCACACACTTAATGGATCTAGTATGACATTAGTCGAAAGAAGCAATCACTGATAGCGACGCTTAAATTGCTTTGCTCTCATTGTAAAATCAATCCTCATTGTGAGAGAGAATATATCCTATTCACAAAAAAAAAAGAATGTCTTACACGATATGTTTGCTTGTCTGTACTGATGCTGGGCGTGTATTTAACGTAGCAGGCCAAGCCAGCGCAAAGAAACAACTTTAGGGAGCAATTTGGACCCGTGAGTCGTAACATTGGTCACATGATTAAGAATGATTCGTGATTGGGCAGGGCGAGTGCTCGGAGCCATACCTGTAGGAAGTGACACGATGCTGAATGCAGGCTTTCAATAAAGAATTGTAATATACGAGAAAGTTGTGACGCCAGGCAGCGTTCGTATCAGAGCAGATCCCCGCCTATATAGTAACGATGACGAAGAATGGACTACGGCATGATAACACTAACGGACGAAAAGCTTTCTGAATTCGTCCTCGCTACTTCACTGGTTGGTGCCATCGATATTGTATCCGAAGGTCGCGGGATCGAATCGTGGCCGCGGCGGCTGCCTTTCGATGGAGGCCCGTGTGCTGTGAGATGTCAGTGCATGTTGAACCCCAGGTGATTCGAAATTTCCAGAGACCTCCACTACGGCGTCTCTCATAATCACAGCTGGTTTTGGGACGTTAAACCCCAGAACTCAAATCAAATAATCGATACTGTATCGTCTCTTTCTACACAGTGAAAGCTGGAGTCGGCCAGTTCACCAATGTTACTGAAGTGCAAAAGTTCCGCGAATATTTAAAAAGAGAGGTAGAACTCACAGAGCTTCGGAAGATCTGCGCTTCAGCACGTAGCGCCCGTAGTTATAAACAGAACATAATAAGCTGGAAGTACTCAGAGAGAGAGAGAGAGAGAGAGAGAGAAGAAATAAAAGGTTCAAACAACGCCGCGGCTGGGCATACCATCAGCGAAGCCGGCTGGTGATAAGCCAGTGAACACACATGAAAGACAAGCTTCGTGAATTCGATGGCTGTTGATTACGTGTCGTACTTCAGTATGGTACTCGTTAGATAATTCAATTGAGCGTGAATTATCAACGGCTGTACGTATATGGTGCAGTCGCAAAACATTCGTGTGCCTAACAGAGCTTCGGGACCATAGCCGATGCAACATGGTTGTGTCGCTGACGTTTCAATGATAAGTTAACAGGCAAATCGCGAGTTGCGCGTATAACACGTGAGATAAGTTTCCCGCAAGTACCGATTACTATTCGCTGACGCGGCAGCTCTTTAGCTTCCACGGCGTTGCATGGATTCGAGTGATGCAAACGATTTTTGAACGAGCGCCGAAGAAGGGAATATGTCGCGGGACATGCAGCCACAGCACAGCTATTATAAACCGCGGCTGTTCCTTGTACACTACTCAGTTCCGCGCCCTGTTCTTTCTTTTTCCCTTAACGCTGCTGCGTCGTCGCGGGGCAGTGCAACTCTCCGCTGCTATACCTTTTCCCACGAAAGCAATCCCCGCTCGAAAGCCTATTTCTGGTGCCTCGACCGCGGCGGCGACGCTCTGAATGCTTCGCGCCAAACAAAGCAACGAGACGGCGCTCTCCTTCATTTAGCAAGCAGCCCCGTAAGCGCATGTGGAGTGCAAGCTCATTCGCGGACGACGTTTTAAATGTACACCACCACAAGTGCTCCTACATGGTATAGACCGCGCTTTTAGAGTGCGCAGTCGTCGAAGCATAAAAAAGAATAAGGACGCCGCGGCTTGGTTTACGGCCGGCGGAGAACTTCCACCCGCTGGTTTGCTTCCTGTTTCGCAACTATAGTATACTAAACGCTGCCAAACTTAGCCCTCAAATGACACATCTCGTGTCCCCAATGCGGGTGGCAGAACCTGGGGGTAGTATACAACGCTAACGCCAGATAAGGCAGCCCCCCACGTAGCGTCGTTGAAAATCCGTCGAGCGTTTTACTCGTATAATGACTTCTCGGCAAGCGATAATCTATTGTGGGAGCTCGTCTTGCAGAACCTCGCAGAAACAGTTTCGAAGCGAGCATCCGTATCCGCATAAACCTAGAACGATAGAAAGAGCAAGACATTTCTGCTGGGGACAAGATTGCAGCATATCCCTTCCTTCCTACCCCCCGCCCTTGGCTTTCTAGTTTTCTCTAGACTATCCTCTGTACTGGCCAATTTAAGGAGCAGTCCTTTTCATGTAACATCACGAACTTTGAAGTACACTCGTTATTTCACTATTTCGCTGCACTAGTTGACTCCTGCGCCGGTAAGTCGTTCAGCTTCGAAGCAAGAAGCGGTAGAGATACAACCCCGTGGCCCAAATCTGAGTACACAATATGATGCCAAATTGCTCTCTCAACCTGTCTCTGTCTCGTCCCTGACTCTCTTTCTCAGCCTTTATTTTTTTTTTTTTTTTGGTACTTGCTAACGGAAAGCTGGCAACCAAGTTGTATTACGACACCGAAATCTGGCTTTACGGCACGCTTACAGATTAAAGTTAATGATAGACTTACGGGAAATGACCTAAGGAAGTGCGAATGAATTTTAAGCGGCCTAGGGTTCAAAATGTACGGCATACGGCGAGGAAACAAGCTCGGCAGCGTGCACACCATACGCACAATTCGCTACTCTCGAGGTTCCGCAACCATCCCTCTCCTAGTCCTTTCCAAGTCTTCCATGTGAGAACTACCCAAGCCTCGCATGCACGACGGCTCTCATTTCGGGTGAAAGCAGCGTCCGTACGAGAAACCGAGAGACGGTCGAGGAGTGTGGTATCAAACAACGTTGAAGAAACAAGCGCAAACGTGAAAGGCACGAGCGACTGTGCAAACGCCGGCCGCCCACTGAGCGTGGGCCGCTGACAGGATCTCGGCTTCAGGCTTCTCCCGAAAACAATCGTGACAGTTTATTTAACTGGGACGAGAGAAGTGGGAGAGCCGGAAAAACAAGCAGCGAGCTAGCACTGCTGTCAATGCGGAGCTACGTGGAGGCACTTCCTATATACATGCGCGAACCTGTTCGTTGCATTTCGAAAGCTGCGTGCAGGACTGCGCAGACATGCAACGTCGTATATACGGGAAGTACAGTTTGCACCGTGTCACGACTAGCATGAGGACATGCGATGAAAGGGAACACTGGTAGTACGGTTCTGCTAATTACACGCTCCAATGAATTTTGAGTTTGCTGCATGCGCGCGTTTACCGTTTCTTCCTGTTGTTGCACCTTGTTACACTAGGCAAGCTTGCTTGTGCCCGAGCGAACTTATTCGCGATTGTTTTTATATGCTTCAGTGCGCGTGCGATCGGGTGCCCGAAAGAGAATGAGCGAGTGAGGTCAGCCAATAGGGGCGGTCGCATGTTCGATGGAGGCGAAAATGCCAGAGCGTACTGTGCGTTGTCAGTGCACGTTAAAGAACCCCAGGCGGTCTAAATTTCCGGAGCTCTCCACTGCGGCCTTTCTCTCCTCTCTATCTCTTTCACTCCCTTTCCCCCAACCCCACGGACTTTTAGCCGTGTTCCCTACATGTGCTGCAGAAAGTAGCGTCCTTTACTAACTGAACCAGAATCATCACATGAAAGAACTGCTCCGGTATGTCTACATGAACGTAGAGCTCGACAACGGCGGTGTCAAATGCACGTATAGAAAGCGGACGAAAGATATGGTGGCATCAAAGAAGTGCTGTAACGCCACCACAGTGGCCCGATGCGCGAGTATTTTCTGCACTTTTATACACTTGCATGCGTTTCTTCCTGGGGTGGTCCATGCGTCCTGGCTTCATGTACGTACGCACGTGCGTACCACATCGTACACCACGTGGAAAACTTGAAATCCTTCCTAGTTTCGGCTGCGTACATGTAAAAACACCTAATTGTGCACGAATAAATGCATTCTGTAGCGCTAGTCGTAAGTACACCAGTAGGGCGGCTGGCGCGTCTTAGAACTGCGACACGAAAATAATGTAAAGTCAAGAACTAAACACAACTCTTATAAGTTTGATTCTTTTTGATGGCTGTGTGTGATTAAAGCGATCAAGTACAGCTTAAAAAGTGCAGTTACCAACGGTAAGGATTAATTTAAGGCCAATTGCACCCAGGGCAACACAAGAGTGGCAAGAAAAGTGGCCGAACAGCTCCGCCATAAACGCAGGTAGAAAGACGTCGTTTGAGATTGAAGTGGACTGTGTGTGCAAAAGTACAATTTCATAACCAGTTTGACTCAAGCCCGCGACCCTCCCGAAATGCTATGTCTCTTTCGCAAGTACGCCTACAGTAACAAAAAAAAAAAAAATTGGCACATCCCACGTGCAGTGGGAATCAAGGAAATGCGAAGCACGCATAAGGAACGTAAAATGGATTTGCATTGTTGTCTCGCTATACCGGGTTTGGTACATATGAAGTTAACGAAACGGCCGCAAGAGCACCATGACTGTGGCATGTAAACCATGCCGCTAATACACGCATGTCATGATTCTAACGTTATGACCTGTCATTTACGTTCGTCATGCAGTCGTGTTGTGGCATGCCAATGTTCGTATACATCCCATTAACGAAACGAGTGGCATGTAGATCATGCCGCTCATGACATGCATGTCAGGATTTTCATGTTATGACCTGTCGTTTATGATCGTCGTGCAGTCATGTTGTGGCATACCAATTTTCGCATACATCCCATTAGCGAAACGGCCAGGAGAGCACCAAAACCGTGTCATGTAAATCATGCCGCTCATGACATACATGTCATGATTTTCATGTTATGACCTGTCATTTATATTCATCATGTAGTCATGATGTGGCATACCAATTTTCGTCAACATCCGATTAGCGAAACGGCCAGGAGAGCACAAAATCGTAGGCGGATAGATAGATAGATAGATAGATAGATAGATAGATAGATAGATAGATAGATAGATAGATAGATAGATAGATAGATAGATAGATAGATAGAAATGCTTCGCATTTAAAAAATAACGCCGTTATACTTTCAACGCCCCCCCCACGCCACGTAGGCTATACAATAACCTCAGCTTCAAACGCATTTTTGACAACACACACGCCATTAGCGCATCGGCACTACTACAAGCCACCCGCATGTGGAATGATCTTCCCGACATTATCCCGCCTGACAGTAACCCTAACACGTCCCGACGTAAACCTGAGGGGCATTTGCCTTAGGAGCGTCAATGTAGTTTCATCGTTAGATCCTCGGGTTTGTTAATTTTCTTTGCAGTGCTTCGCTTTCATTTTTTCTAGAGTTCTGTGATGTGGGGCTGTAAGTGCTGTGCATAATCGCCAACTCACAGTGTTGTTATTTTTATTGCGTTGCATTTCTTGTATATAATATGCCCAGTTCAATGTAATTCTGTTCCTGTAAGTATTTCTGTAATTTCATCGTAACCCCCCTTACTCAATGCCTTTGAGCCTGTACTTTTCAATAAATAAATAAATAAATAAATAAATAAATAAATAAATAAATAAATAAATAAATAAATAAAATTGCCGTGCGAAGGCGCTCGGTAAGCTAGAAAACGCGCAAAATGAAAACACCGCGGTGGCGAAGCTGCCTTGGAGTTCCCGTGCCAGCCCATCGTGACATCAAAGGTTTTTGAAAGCCCCCGCAGTGCAAGCACCTGCATAACTATTTGCCGGTAAAAATGAGTTGCAGTGTGTCCTAAGGTGGCCATAGACTCAACGTAGCGAGTTTATCAATTGACGTTGAGGCAATGTGGATCACTGCGAGAAAAGAAATACTTTGAAACACGTGACGTCATGCTTGCGTTGAGGCGCTGATGTTTCAGCGCGAAATTTAAATTGATACTGCGACCGTTCCTTTCCTTACCAATATTGAACCCACGAAGGCGAAATTAACGACTACAGAATTCCAAAAGATCGATCGGATTAGTAGGAACTGATTTATTGTTTTCCTTTAGTCCTCAAAGCCACACAGTCTAGCGCCAACACGTCACTTAATTTAAGGAACACCTACAGTCTATCTTTCCCTCTCTCTCTCTCTCTCTCTCTGTGTGTGTGTGCGTGCGTGTGTGTGTGTGTTATTTTGTTTCCCGGAAAGAAAAAGAAAAGGAAAATAACGTGGGCTAGCCCGTACCACCGTGAGGTACAACGGGCTTAAGCCAATTAAAAATAAATGAATAGGGGAAATCCTTTCCCAATAGAATAGAAAGCTGGGCTAGTTGGAAAGTATGCATGATTGAGGCAGCGCTAAAGACGAAGACGTAAGAAAACACAGAGTGCACAGGACGAGCGCTGTCCTGTGCACTCTGTGTTTTCTTACGTCTTCGTCTTTAGCGCTGCGTCAATCATGCATACTTTCCCAATGTTCATTTTAGAGATAACACCAGAAAAATAAAGGGGGGGGGGGGGCTAGAGAACTAAACACAATCGAAGGGACGAAAATGGGAAATGTTGAGCTGGTTAAAGTAAAGGTTCAGTCCTAATTAAGCATTTACGTGCCCCAAATGTTAATGTTGTGTATTCTTGTGTGTGTGTGTGTGTGTGCGTGCGTGCGTGCGTGTGTGTGTGTGTGTGTGTGTGCGTGTGTGTGTGTGTGTGTGTGTGTGTGTGTGTGTGTGTGTGTGTGCTATTTTGTTCCCCAGAAAGAAAAAAAAAGGAAAATAACGTGGGGTAGCCCGCACCACCGTGAAGTACAACGGGCTTAAGCCAATTAAAAATAAATGAATACGGGAAATCTTTTCCCAAAGTTCATTTTAGAGATAACACCAAATAAAAGGGGGACGGTGGCTAGAGAACTAAACGCAACCAAAGGGACGAAAATGAGAAAAGTTGAGCTGGTTAAAGTAAATGTTCAGTCCTAATTAAGCATTTACGTGCCCCAAATGTTAATGTTGTGTATTCTTGTGTGTGTGTGTGTGTGTGTGTGTGTGTGTGTGTGTGTGTGTGTGTGTGTGTGTGTGTGTGTGTGTGTGTGTGTGTGTGTGTGTGTGCACTTCACAAAAGGGGGCCGACAAGTCATTGCTAACCGCTTCCTCGTAGAATGGGAAAATGCGCGTATACGTAGCGCGCTGCGTCTGTGCTGCGCTGTTTTGTTTATTGCTTCACCTGTGTGGTATAGTTACTTCTTGCGGCAGTTATACCATCACGAGCTGAGCGAGTGAAAACTTCATTAAGCAATGGAGACGACACAGGCGGCGGGTTCTCCCCCTACGGGGCTACGCCATGAGTCGAGACTCGACAGCCTCAAATAAACGCACGTTGCAGAATCTGGAATCTGTTACACCCGTTGGCGTCTCCTTGTCCGTTAAATATTGTGCTATCTCTAGGATTCGACTGCCGATGATTCTGTTGCGTAGTACTACCTCTACTTGGACACACACACACACACACACACACACACACACACACACACACACACACACACACACACACACACACACACACACACACACACACACACACTGGGCACTATTAAGGGATCCGATAAAGCTGGCGCAGCGTTGCCTAGCTGTACAGGTTAAGTAGCTTTGCTGCAGCGTCGGCAAACGGCCGGCGAGACACACCACTCTGACGGACAGGTTGCAGACAGCTGCACGCATGGCTTCGTGGTCTCTATTGCATGCAGCAGGTGAGCAGGTACGTTATTCGGCTCATTCAGTTTGAGACCGTCCGCGGTGAACGTGTGGCCACTTGTTTGGCTGCCAATAAGGCAGCTGTGGAGTGAGTGACACGCGCCGCATATGGTCACGGGATTTACTATGTACCGAATGGGCGCTTAAATGAAACGCCGGCGAACAAGAACGCAGAGTATATTAGACCTGCCGGTATTATACTGCATCAGCGCAAGAAAATATAGCATGAGAAATGGGCGCTTAAATGAAACGCCGGCGAACAAGAACGCAGAGTATATTAGACCTGCCGGTATTATACTGCATCAGCGCAAGAAAATATAGCATGAGAAACGATCTGGCACATGCATGGTGGTTACAATGACAAACCTCGTTACATAACAAGATTTTACCTTAAAAAACACGGTCGGAACGCACACGCGCAGGCTTATATTCCGCGCAAGGACCCGATAGCCATACAGCATACGAATAGTCAACTATACCGACATATTCTTGCGTGTGGCGTCATCGATGGTCGAGATAGAAAGAAAACTATAGAAGAGTGAGGATATGTGGAAGCCCTGAAGGAAAACATTATGCTATAATGAAGAATGTATCGGTCGATGAATGCAGAATAGGGTCATGAAGACTGTTCGGAGAGAAAGGCGCCGATGACTACATTTGCTTTATCGTCAGCATCTCAGTCTGCGTTTAATTCAAACTCTAATCCGCAGTCACACGGCTAGAGTGAACGTTTACGTTGTCTACAGCGTCCAAAAATATTTTAAAAATAAGACACGTTTTTTAGGTCAGTTATTACGAAAAATAAAAAAAAATAGAGCATTAATGGTGAGCCGATTGCATTACATGGGCGTATTAACGTAAAAATATCTTCTCTTAAAGAGTCCGGGTAGACTGACACGGTAAGCGGAATGCAACACTCGCTCCGCATACCACAACAAATAACGCAACCCTCTAGCTCAACAGCGCAAATCAAGGAGAAACCATGAAAATGGACACTATATTAGCAAGCCGGCTGCAGTGGAAAAACACTGCAATCGGACGATAGATCGAGGATACTTGGAACGAAGAAAAAGAAAATTGCTACAGGTTCGAGACGGTAAATTAATGATCAGAATCGACTCCGAACCTTAGGAATATATCTTTATGCAACCTTGTACGCCAAGGTAGGGGGTTTGTTGAACAAACAACCTGACTTTCTTTCCTTCTCTCTCTCTCTCTCTGTATTTCACTATGCTACCTTACGCGAGTCCTGTTATGCATTCAGACGTCCTTCCACGACTTATGATAACGCAACGCTGTAAATTTTTTAAGGACATCGCGCTTACTCACGGACACTAAAGAAAAGCACAGGGCCAGTTTGACTGATAAACGAATACCTTAAAAACATTGTTCTTGTGAGTTTCGCAAGGATACGAGGATTACTAGAAAAGAGAACATAACTTGAATTTGCCGCTGATATTCCAGCTCAACTAGTCCAGAGCAAACGCCATTCAAGTGTGTGACGGCACAAGTCGGCACAACAAGTTCAAGACAGTGTCACCAAATGTTCTTACTTTATTTTTGTCTGGCTTCCTAAGAATCTTCTCAGAGGTTTACTTGCTGGTAGCATAGACAACATGTCATAGACAACGTGCTATCTTTCGATTTATGCATGGTGGTCGTTTAAAGACATATAGAATATGCAACACGCCTTGCTCCCTTGCAAGCCTTTCTGTACGATATGCGCTTCCCGCCTGACGGCCACGTTTATGTAGTGTGTAAGTAAGAATAGATTAAATGTGTCCTCACATTATTACCCACTAAGCCCATATAAGTGCACGGACAAGATTGCTGGAGCCGTGGCAGACTTAACTACACAGAATGTATAATTTCACAACGGTTCATGGAATTGCTGACTAAGCCACGAAAATGCAAAACAAGTCCGACCATTAAGTATAGCACAATGCTCGTTTAGCGAGTCGCACAGAACCAGTGCGCGGAAAACATCCTGTCATAGCAAGACGAGAAGCGAATGCCTAATTTAATTACACGCCTGAGAAACGTACAGTGCGTGGTACTTATCATTCCGCATAGCAAGGATGAAGCGTAAGAGTTCAAAGATTTTCACTCTTTGCCTTGTAGGCGCGTGCATTTAAATGTGAGGGAGGCGAGACGGCGCCGGCGCGGTATTGCCCCAAGCATAGAGCAGCTTTCGCACAAATAAATTAGCGACGTCTATTATCTCAAATGAAGCCTACGTAAGTGAGCGAGGTTGTCTGCGTTTTGCGTGAGTTTACAAATCGAGACACGTACCACTTGTCCGTACTCGCTGACGGGGTGCTTACACTACAGATTTTCGAATAACACCAGGTGACAGTCAGCCATGATGGAGAGTACACATCATTAGCACAGGCGGCCGGCTTGTGGTAAAAAATACTCATACGAACGAAAAGCTTTGAGAAACTTCGGGGCATTTAAAGGCGAATAATATGTAGATAATGGATATGCACTATGCCACGCCCTTAGCACGGTAACCTTTAGCATATATTATAGGTACACAAAAATGTGAAAATATGCACCTTTACTAAAGGTTAAAGCGCTTTAACCTTTGTAAAGGAGCGAAATAAACTAAAGGTTACCGTGCTAAGAGTGTACCCAGAAGTGACACCGTTGCTTTCCTTCTAATGTCCAGAGTACTCGCATAAAAAGAAAAGTAGAAAAGATACATGGAGCCTTGGGTGTTACATGAACTGATAAATGCGCATTACACAAGCAGAGGCTTCAATGTAGATAGCGATCAGAGTAGATTTCGAGCTTTTGTGTGCCAAAACCACGATATCACTATGGGGCACCCCGTAGCTCGAAGACTACACTCTTAGCACGGTAACTTTTAGTTTATTTTATAGGTACACATAAATGTGAGAATATGCTCCTTTATAAAGGTTAAAGTGCTTTAACCTTTAGTAAAGGAGCACATTTTCACATTTTTGTGTACCTATAAAATAAATTAAAGGTTACCGTGCTGAGAAGTACTGACTAATCTGAACCATTTGAGGTTGCATAACGTGAACCACACAAATCTAAATACGCTACAGTTCTTGCATTTAGGCTCTTATCGAAACGCAGTTGCCGGGGCTGGGAATCGAACACACGTCCTCAAGCTTCGTCACTTTAGCCACCAAAGCAGCCACAGCAGGTACAGACAGCGAAAATGTGGCAGATTAAGTAAGATGTACTTAGAATGTTAGACTGTAATATACTATCTAGCAAACATTGGTTATAGCTATAGCATCCTACAATTGGCGATTTGCTTCCCCCTAATTTCAAATGCAATGGGAATGAATGTTGCCGCCCTCATCATACATGATACAATTCAAACGTGTGTGCATAATACCAATATGTCGGATATTTTAAGCTGCATTTGTATGTGTGGCGTCAGTACGACGCTCAATGTAGTTCTTTAAGTTACCAAGTTCAGTTAGGGGTGCGCGAATAGTGAATTTTGAGATGAAATCAAATACATAAAGAACAGTGGCAAAGTCGAATCGAACGCCAAAAGCTTCTCGATTAGTTCTAGAACTTTACAGCTGTTCCTTCAATTAATGGAAATGGATGTTCACGTTTTCGCATTCTGAACTCCAAACAAATACAGTATCAGGAGAAAATAAACGCGCCATGCATATCCACTTAACTGTTCAGAAAACGCGAATTATTGTTGTAGAGCACGTGAAATCACTCTTCCCGAGCAAGATAGCCTGTTGCACTGTACGTAAGTCCTCATGCTCCATATACCTACGATATGGTACCCGGGCTGAAATTTATCGTACATTTGCACCAATTTTGTGTTTATTTCAGTGCACTTAACATACAGAGATATTCCTAAACAATCCGCAAAATATTCGAATAACGCGCATTCGATCCCAATATTCAATCCCATAGGACATTAGTCGATTCGACACTCGAAATTTTCGATGTTATACTTTTGGGAAAACAAAAGCGTGTAACATAGTAAACTTCATGAACAGATCGCTAAAAACGATGGAAAAGAGGGACTGTCGCTGGAGCCAACGTTTCGACAAGTGGACTTGTATTTGTCAGGACGGCAACGGTCGAAACGTTGGCTTCAGCGACAGTCCCTGTTCTCCATTGTTTTTAACGATCTGTTAATCGATGCAAGCCACCATCTTCTCCTGATCTTCTCTTCTAACATAGTAAAATGAAGTGTTTGGTTAGGGTTGATCTACCTGGCATAGTTTTTAAGGGGGGGGTTGCGTGCATAAATCCCCGGCTCCAATGCACGGATCTCACAGGCATTCCTTGAAAAACGCCAGCATCTTTCACGCACTCTCTGTCACTGGGACAACAAGCTGCAACCCTACTGCGGCTTTCAAAGATCTCGCTCGAGCAGGACAGATGCAATCGACCTAAACAGGCCGGCGACGTAAACGTCGTAAGTCACGCCCGCTCCCCAAACAACCGCCGCCGCCGCCGCCACAATGAAGAGTCTGACAAAACGACCACCTTCGTTGTTACCGCTGCCCTCTATTGTCCGGCTCTTACTTTCTCCTCGTCGCATTCGTCATTGTCCTCTTTTGCGATCGCGAACTGCACTACGCGGGCACAGTATACAGAGAAAGCGAGACCTTCGTTTCGCACCATGGCAGCCGAAGCAGCCAGTTTGCAATGAGGAAGAACACAAGAGAGGACACGTCCCTACGGCTTCGAAGTGCAAACAAGTCCATGCGCAATCCTGTCGCGCTCGTATACGCAGACTGCCTCCCTGCACGTACTGCACAATTCACCGTTTTCTCTTCTTTGAACGGCAAGTGGAGCGCGACGCCTAGCTACAAGACAACATCGACAAGCGACGGTGTTGTCGATGCGGCAGCGGTGTTTTTGGAAGCGCGTCGAAGAAAAAAAAGAATGAAAGAAAAATAAGTGGAAAAGCGTCACGGCTGTCGATAACGAAAGGAGAAGACACAATGGTGGAGAACCATCAGCGCGCGCACACTGACTCGTACACGGAGTTCGCAAGCAAATGATCCGCTTTTGCGGACTCAACGAGATTGTCGTGCGAGAAACTATGAGTACTGTTGTGCGCTTCCATGCGATCTTACCAGTGTCACTTCCTGCCTTCTCTTTTCTTTTTTCGATGTTTCTAGACCTTTATCTGATTTTCCTTGACAGAAAATGTAGTTCGCGCACTTACGTGCACCTCGTCTTCTCCACCTTGTGCACAATCGCCACCATCCCTTCTCGCCGGCTTGTTTACTGGGAGCGGCTGGATCATTTAGGGGGAAAAAAAAAGAAAAGAAAGAGTTCCTGTTGGAGTAAGAGGCTTCCCAAGATTTTGTTGAGCTGTCTTTTTCGCCACTATATGGCTTGATCTTCAAATATCACAAACCTGTGGTACTTCTATAAGCAGTCGGTGAGCTCTCTGCTTGCCAGAATCGCCTCACGCGTTCTCATATAGTAATAACTGACGGTGTTTTGCGCGAAAAAAAGAACAAGAAAATCAAGATATTATTATAAGGCACGTCTTAGAAGAGAGGTCTGGAAATTTGGATAAACGCGTTCGGAGAGCGTCCAGAAGGAAGCAATGCCTTGAGACGTGTTCGCCACAGGACAGCCTTCAGACGAGTATTGCCTCCCCCACTGCAATGCCTGTTGGCGCTGTGGGTAATGAAACAAACAAATAAACCCTACGAAATCGAGTGGTTGATTTAATTAAGGCTCTGATAGGTGATCAAAAGGCGGTCTCAAGCAACAGTCCCAACACTTGGCACGGACCACAGGAGCTCAAGCCTCGCATCTGGGCGATGGTAGCGCCTATGTAAATGGGTCTATGCATCTTTTAGCTTTATACACCGTAAGCGAGTAGATCTGGCCTATATAGCACTCGCGCTTAGTAGCAACCTGCAAGACCCAACTACAGAAGGTTTCTTAAGACTTTTCTGTTTACTCTGTATATATTTATTTGTACCTCTGGGGGGTGCAAGGCAGTGGCAAGTGTTCTATCGGTCGTGTCGTTCTTATCTGTTCCATAAACGTCATCTGAAATCCCCGCAATTCCGCCGAATTTTTCGCGTGGACCTAGCGTGAAAACTAGCCAGGCCACACGGGTGGGAATGTTCTGTCAGGGGTGTAAGAATTTTGCATA
Source organism: Hyalomma asiaticum (assembly GCA_013339685.2). Taxonomy (NCBI): domain Eukaryota; kingdom Metazoa; phylum Arthropoda; class Arachnida; order Ixodida; family Ixodidae; genus Hyalomma; species Hyalomma asiaticum. The sequence continues at coordinate 85,787,628 of CM023482.1, forward strand.
ATATTTTAACATGCACCTCTGTGGGAGAGAATTAAGCAGGGTGGACCGTTGACACCAGGGGGTTATACAACCCGTCTCGTAACACCCCCCTCCCCCAACACACACACACACACACACACACACACACACACACACACACACACACACACACACACACACACACACACACACACACACACCTTCCAAAAAAGAAAAATTTCTCCAGATAACCTATTATTTGGTATCCACACACCCCAGCGTACTGTTCACACCATGGTAACACCCCCCGAGAATAGAAATTTTGGATAAACAGCTGGTTGAGACGTCGAGAACAAAATTAGCGTTACGCGTTTGAGGCAGGTTTGACATGTCTGTCGTGAAAACAGCTATACAGCAGGCGGGACACTGAAACGATAGGCCTTAAATTTTGGTTACGCTCGCGCAAACGGGAAGCGTTCGCTGAAACGTGACGAAAGCGCGTGCGAGATGAAGTGTAAACATGCTGACGGAATAGCACCGGGCGACCTAATGCACCCGCAACACGCATCACATATGAGAAAATGACGTATGAGAAAATCAATTTGACACAGGTTGAATTCCTACGACGCTCTTGAAGAGCTACTAGCTCTTAATTCAAATTTTTGAAACCATGCCGTCTATACAACGATTGTACGAGTTGCAAGCAACTCATAGAATCATTGTAGACTTGTACAGACTTGTAACTCGTAGACTTGGCCAAGTCTCGCGTTACGCCAATACTTCACTTCTAAAATTTTAATTGTAATGTTATGTGCCTCACCTTTTCATTTTCTCTCGTTGTCCTGCTTTCGCTGCAGACCAGAGTATATAAATGTAACTAATTTCCATCAGAATCATACGACAGTATACAACGTACGCCCTATACAGTTTCAACTCAAGTCTCTGCTACACCCAGAAGTTCCTGCAACGCCCAAGCGTTGTCCAAGCGCCAACTTCGTTACGGCCAGACCCGCTGGTCTCCTCCGGAAAGGCCATTGTAGTGGCCTCGCGTTTGCCACATCGCGCGCGAGAGATGCTTTGTCTCCGTACAGGAACCGCCATTGTTTCTAAGTGGGAATGTAGGCGAGCTCGGGGAAGGCTTTGCAAGCTGGCCTGCGGTTCGTGAGGCCCCGCAATTTGCTTTTCTCCTCATCGATATAGCCCACCGATATGGTGCTCCTTTAGACCCTTCGAAAACAGAAGCGGGCTTCGTAAGATTTCGGGCAGACCAGGACGGAAAGCTTCGTGTAGTACGCAACAGTAACGACTGATCTGGTAATCGAATGGCTACTGAACTGAAACCGAATTCTTTCTACATTTTGGACGCACGACGTAGTAGATAAAAGTTACCAGAATAAGTTAAAGGGATGCTAAAGTGGTTTATACTGGCAAATTATTGTTCGAGTATTCTACTGTCATATATTCATTTTATGTTCAATATTTAAAGAGAAAATCAAGATTAGAAGGTTCATGTTTGAATTCCGCGCCGAAACATCGAGGAGATGACGTCACGTAGCCCATTCCCTTTTTACAGTGTAAGCTGTTATGAGATCACAACAAGGGCCGTTTTTGCGCCGTAGTTGTCCGCCGCCGGTGTCCGTAACCACTATCGCGCAAATTTTAGAAAATATAACCAGGACCGAGAAGCATTCGACCTCTTCCTCTGCGTGGATTCGAACCCACACCCTCTGCGTGGCAGACCAGCATTCTACCACTCAGCTACGCCAGTGCTTGAAAAACCACCGCTAAAAGACCTACACATGTATAACGTCTGCCGAGGAATCGCCTTAACAGATGTAATGTTACGTGGCAGAATAATAATACGCCAGTACACGTCGCAGAAAGCGGATTGCATAACGAGTTAGAGGAATTATTTGAAAGAACACAGGGGTGCATGCTTCGTAGCTCTGCACCCATTACAGAGGCATCATCAACATCATCATTATGAAGCAGTCTTCTTCAACTTTTCCGTCATCATTATTACGAAGCGCTACCCTTTGAAGCAGTTTTGTCTTATCGTGCCATGCGTCACGCGGCAGGCGATGTGCGCAGCCCCGTCAGCAACCTGACTTGGCTCTTCGATATACCTGATGGCGCTTTCTCGCAAGGTGCGGACCGCTGCTGAAGAAGCGAATCGCAGAGCTACGCGCGCGGCTGCTAGGAAGGCAACGTTGGGCACAACAGACCGCTGTGCAGAGAGAAAGCCCAAACCGCAGCTCGCCAGTCGACGCCGGGCAGAGAGTTCGGTTCGTTCTCGGGAAAACGACGCCAAGAGACTCTCTAAGATGTGCAGTTATACAGATTTGCACGTTACAATACCGCAGTAATTATGGCGTAGTGGGTACTTCCCTACTTGGCGAAATGATAAGATTTATGGAGCAGGGGATACCCACTGCCTCTACTTGCATTAGTTTCCCCAAGCGTATAAAATGACCTCTAAGAACCTCGCTCCTCAGCTTACGCTGTCACTGTCCCACGGCTTCCGCGCAGGCCTGCGATAAAGATCGATCTTTTTTCGTATAATCGCCAGATTGGCTCAGTCACGTTGTTTGAAACACGCCATGTTATGTCCCTCAGTTCCTTAGAACGCAATGTATATCTCTTTCACCCATAAATAATTATGTATGCCTTAGCAGGCGGGGTAAATAATTATGACGCCACGCATATTAGTGCGGGAACCTCCGAGCAGGCGTCGCCACTTGTATTTACTTTTCCCGCCTTTTCTAGCTTACCAAGCGTCCTCTCCGCGCGAGAGCAAGGCCCTTGGTAATGTGGAAGGGTGATCTTCAATACAAGAAAAATCGATATTTACTTTAGTGTCCCTTTAGTATGCAAATATCGATGAACAGATCGCTAAAAACGATGGAGAACAACGAATGTCGCTGGAGCCAACGTTTCGACAAGTGGACTTGTCTTCGTCAGGACGGCAACCTGACGTCCTGACGTTGCCGTCCTGATGAAGACAAGTCCAGTTGTCGAAACGGTGGCTCCAGCGACATTCGCTGTTCTCCATTGTTTTTAGCGATCTGTTCATCGATTCAAGCTTGCATCTTCCGAGCTTTTCTTCTAGTTTAGGATGCTAAGTAGCACCGCAATGCCTTGTTGATGCCTTCAAGGAAAAAGGGAGAGGAGAAGGGGGAAGGGGGCTCGGCCACACCGACAGTCACGTCCTGCTTCACATAAGGCTTTCGCCTTAATAAAATCCTGCTTACGCCCGTGACGCACAGTCATTCGTCTTAAAATCTTGCAAGCTGATGGAGGAAACAATTGCCGAATTGCCGAGTGGAGAAAACATGCATAGCACCGAGTGCACCAGCTATGGCGTACCGAGATCCGAAGTTTCGACTATTCTCTTCCTATCTTTATGAATTCTAAATTATTTGAGCGTCGGTTCTCAAATACTCTTCTGCCAACATCATGCTCTTTAAGGGGTGACAACCGAAAGTACCGCTCTAATGAACGGTACCACAAAATATCTGATCCCTTCGCGCCTTCACTATCCTCCAAGTGTCGACAGTGGGAACGCTATATCCGCTCACCACACGTTGCACCAACATGGAAAGTTCTTAAAACAATTATTCGCACACCGTATGCAGCCGACACACTGAAGCAACGATAAGTGCCGAGCTATCATCAACGCTTGTGGGTCGAAGACCTTGGTTGCTGAAAGGACACGTGTGCTCCCAGCCACTGTTTACATTCGCTCTGAGAAAGAGAGAGAGAGTAGGTGGTGAAAAGGCACGAGGCCCATGCATCCCTTGGGTAAGCGCGCCTTCATTACGGCGCTCCGACCACTTCGCCAAGTGGTATTACTCTTTTGTTTGCTCCTCTTCCTCCCGTGTCTTGATCGAGCACACGCAGTACATACACGCATCTCGTGTGTTCCTCGTGAGCGCGTAGAACGCACACTCACAGCGAGTGAAGGGCGAGCGAGAGAGCCGTGCGACGAGCAGTTGGGCGGAGGCAGGGTCCCTGTAGGAAAAAAAAAAAAAAAAAGAGAAGACCACCGCTTGCTTCGGGCAACGCGGTGGTTGCTGTAAAAACACCGAGAAAAAGCGACCACGACGACTACGGGACACGAGGGCGGTTGCGCATGTGGCCGCCAGCTGCCGCCCACGGTGAGACGAAATCCAGCTGACGCTCGCTCTCTTCTTCTTCCATCCTTTTGGCGAGCGCCTGCAGACTTCGCCGCACGACTGCGGCCACCGGCGCGGCACGCGAAGCTGGGCACGTCGCCGCAGACGGCGGCGAGAATCTAGATGCCCGCCGCGGAGCGGTCGGTCCTGTCTCGCTCTCTTTCCCGACGCCAGAGCGAAGAAAACCTACTTTCAAAGGGCGCGCCTGTTCCGTTCGGGCTCACTCGTGCAAAGGGAAAGCCGCACAGCGTGTTTACAAGGAGGCCTTCGCAGGGCTGCGTGCAGAGAAGACTCGAAGAAGAGGAACCTCGGCGCGACAAGGCACTGCTCGGCTCCTTTTTATCTCGGACGGAGCGCGCTCCCATTAAGGAACCACCGAATGAGAAATGGATGTCGCGCAGAGCGAGCCCATGAGTTGTTAATGCGGACGCCTCCGAAGGGGAGTGTTTCAAGTCACCGACGGTGCATTAGTCATAATGCTTAAAGGGTCCACCTCACTGCTAAGGTGGTGGCGTGCGCGCCGTATTTATGGAACGCACGCAACTGCGATTGGTTTGCGTGTAACTCTCGCACTGCGTGGCACGGGCGGCTCTAATAGTGTGCGCCCTGTAAGTGTTGGCACGTGCTGACGAGTACAAGTGTTCGTTAAGGCTAGCAGATCGAGCGTTCAACTTGAATGAATGTAGGCGTCACTGGTAGCAGCCGCGGCTTTGAAAGATTGAAAACTGCAATGTACGATAAATGACCACGCCCACCTGCTGCTACCGACACGTGGTTGCCATCACCTACATGAGAGATCGTTGTCGTGGTGATGGATTGCCATGGTTGAGGTTGGGAGGGTGAACAACCACAGCAAAGTGCTTTTATGATTTTGCTTCCCCGCGAGAGTGCCGGAGGCTACATGGTAATTAGACTGCCACAGCACGTCAGTAGCTGCGCTTCAATTCGTTAAATAGTGCACTAAAAGCAGAGCTTAGGGCCGACCGAGAAACAAAGCGAGTGGAATGGATGAGGGAACAAACAGGGTTGGGTAATAGTTATGTCATTTAAGAGCGAAAAAAAAGGGCGGGACGTCGACAGGACCGGTGATGCCGTGAACAGCCAACCGACAGTGAAAACAGCAGCTAGAATGAATAACAAGAGAAGGAAAACGCAGCACAGCCAGAAAAAGAAGCTATACGTGCATGGGGCAATGAAATTAAGAGATGCTCAGGCACAAAGGGGAATAAACTCGTACAGGACAGGTCGATTTGGAAGTTATTGGGAGAGGCATTTGTCCTCCATTGGACTTGATAAAGCCTGTTGCTGCTGCTGCTGACGATGACGATTCCCTAAGAATCTGCGAACCAGCGCTTCTGATGATGCTCTTTTTGTCCCTTATATTCCCCACCCCATTTTTGAAGGTCTGAGGAAACGGGATAACATCAAAGTCCCCCCCCCCCCCCACCCCTCTTAGATACGCCTATTTATAACACACACCATACACACACACACACACACACACACACACACACACACACACACACACACACACACACACACACACACACACACATATTCACATAATTAAGCACAAATAAGCGGCCTGGTAGAAAAGCGTGAGTGTATCGCTCGGCTATGCGTAGATCCTGGGTGATAATGCAACAGTCGACTCACGTGGCGGACTTCTCCGCGACAGGACGAAATAAACACACACATGACAGTCCTGTGGGGTCATCACGCTCGGGGTAAACTGGTGGAAATATTTTTCACGATATATATTCGTATATTATAAAATGCTTAGTGCTTCTTCAGAGACCACACACACCGACATTACTACAAACGGAGCTATCGCCCCGTCACCCTCGAGACCCAAACTACGACGTGCAAGTTTCTTTCATGTCTGTGCTCGTCCAGCCCAACGAGCCCCAGAGGCGACAGTAAAAGCAGCGAGGGCTTGCCACGCTGACAAGCGAAGGATAATCTGCCTTTTCACGGGGTCGCTGTTGCTACAGCGAGCTAGGGGGATCTCGGACAAGCGAACACATATAAAACGGAAGCAAACGGATACAAAAGCACACATAGAAAACGAAGAGGCACACGTATAAAACGGAACAAACGGAAGCAAACGGATAGCGCAGCAAAGTGGTCGACAAAGGCCTCCGCGGGGCTTTATGGCGCCGAATCGCCTTTTCCTGGCCAACCTTCCACAACGCTGCTCTCCCGTCGCTTTCACTCGCCGTTTGTTCCTTGTCCGTCCCCTCGGGTACGAGGGGTCGAGGTCCCTGGTCGAAACCCCTCGCCGGCTGGCTTTCCACTGCTCGGGCGCAGGCAAAAATGCCCCGAAATAGACGCGACGTAGCCTTCTCGCACGTGCAGCGTGTCTCTCTCTCGAGCCTGCCTTTAGCGGACGGCCGGGCAAACCACGTTCTTATCTTTCGGTAGCGGTGTCAGTCACGCCTTGATGCTCCCGCCGCTCTACTGCGGCGAACAAACGTCGCGGGAGAGCCTCATGCAGCGTGTTATAAATATAAGCACCGGGAAGGAAGCGTGGAAGAAGCGCTCCCCTTTGAGTGTGTACGGGACCGCGGTATACGTAGCGGATTGCGGTATAGCCGCGTGGTGGGACGCCCGAGGAACGAGAAAGGTAAATAAAGAATGAAACTGGGAAGACTGCCGTTCGGCGTGTTACGCACAAAGGGGGGCGGGGGGGGGATGGACCAGCTGACGGGATGTAGGCGACAGTGACAGCGCGCTCGTTACAGTGCGTTCGAATACACGATGCCATGACATGTAAACTTTATGGGGCGTGTCGCGCTGTGCCGTTGAGGCTCTTGCGGAAGTTTTGTTGCGGTAGGTAGGAGTTCGTGTGCACGGCTGGCACTTATGAAAGAGAAATATACGGGAGGCCTATACCGTGCCACATAATATGGAATAATACTCAGTGTTAGTCCTCGCCAATTGGTCAATTCTGCCCGTGAAGGCAGAATTGAGCAATCAGATATTAGGGATCAGTGGCGCACCGACGCGGGGGGGGGGGGGGGGGAGGGGGAGGGGGTTGTAACACCCCCCCCCCCCCCCCGATGCCGACCTAAAGCCCCTCCCACTCCGTAACTGCTCCTATGTCCTAGACGAATGTGGAGCTAATGTCTGCAAAACGCCGAAAAAAATAATAAAAATAATCATCATCATTGATGTCACTATTATTTGGCATTTTATTTCTTTTTTTGTACACACGCAACAACTGTGTAATCGCTTGCCCGGTCCTTCGTGAAAAATTGAACCCCCCCCCCCTGGCAGAAATCCTGGGTGCCCTACTGTTAGGGATAGGCCATAGATTGGCCAATTACGCCTGTCGAGACTGAATTAACCAATCAAACAATCAGGGAGCACCAACACTAAATAGTATTAGTATTTCGTGGTGCGGTATAGGCCCCAGGGCTCATATATTAAAGAACAAAGTAAATCTAACAGCTCTTACGCAAGAACTGTCTGTAAGATAAAGTTACAGCCCATTATAGTGCATTAGAGAAGCCGGGTACCAATGGGACAAAAAGTATACCTACGAACGGAGAAGCTTTGAGAACTCGGCAGTTAACTTCATGTAGAAATCCACAGAGGACCGCTGAGACATTAAAGTGAGAACCAGAAATGAGAGGGCGAAGTTTTGTCAAGGTGCGTATAGCGCGCAGCTTCGTGGATTTAAATATTAAGATCTAGCGGAGCGGTCCCTGCGGGTGTTGGTTACAGCAGCTCAAAGAGCCACCTCCCACAAAATCCCGAAACTGCACAAAATTCGCATGATGCAGGCTGCTCATGACAAGACACCTCTTGCAGGGGAGTCATGTCATGAGACAGCAGGGACGGTATTCACACAAACATCTTAGAGGACAAAAAAAAAAAAAAAAAACCGTAAGAGAACATTTCAGCCAATCCTAATGCCGGGCGCATCGTTACAGAAGCCGGCTGGCCAATGGCAATGGACACTTGCGAAAGAGGTTTGTTAATCTCCTCAAACGTCCTAAAAGGTCGGCTTCACGCGCGTCCAGTTGTTACCACGAAAGCTTCGCCGTTACTGGACAGCGTTTGTCCACAAGTATAGCGCGTATACATTATCGCGAAGGTCCCGGTTGTGTGATCGTCGTACGACGAGGGCCTGTATAAATATACGCAGCGCCAGTTTGTTTACCTTACAGCGGATAACGGGAATGTTTCGTCCCTTGATCTGCCACCGCCATTTACGTCGAAACAGCAAGCGTTTCCTTTTCTGCCATTTTCGTTCCGATAAAGTAAAACGGACGTAAAATAACAAAAACAAAGAAGGTAAGACGGGGGGCGGGGGGGGGGGGGGTGAAAAGAAGTCTATTTTGAGGAAGGCTCGTTTTCGTCTAAGCGCACACGAGGCGCAGCGCGGCAACGCAGCGTCAACAACCAAAGTGCGAAAGCACGAAGGCGGGCTCGTTCCCTCGTCGCAAGAATGGGACGTGCTGAGAGTGACACATTGACAGGCCGTTCGCTCGTGGCTTTGAGTACGGGCGCCTCGTCAAAACTGGGAGGGGGTGAGCGTTCGCGGTGGGCAGGCTGCCGAACATCAATAGATAGGGAAGTACACTATAACGACGCCTGAGCCAGGTCTCCAGTACGGCCGGCGTCTGTCCTGTTTCCGTGCTACATCGCCTGCCGGCATAATAGTTGCGCCTGTCAGTGTTAATTTCTTGCATTCATTACGGTGGTACGCATTCTTGTACTCGAACGAAATACCTCGATACCACGTGGTTTATGGTAACACACTGTATGGTAAGACACTGTATACTGTAAACGTTTATGGTAACACACTGTAAACGTTTATGGTAACACACTGTATACTAAGTATAGTAAACACAAAAGCTTCGAACGCTTGATACTTGAAAAGCCCAGCAGCCATGCGTGATGGCCGAAGGTGTCAGCGCTTTTTTATAGGGGAAAATGTCATTCGGAATAAAACTACTACCGTTTTTTTCGTGCACGAATTCGTTCCCAACGCGCAGATATTGCGCGTGAGTTCTGTAAGCATCATCCGATCTTTAACCTTTTAGCCGCCATATATGCATCAGCCGAGACATTCTCGGAGTGCTCAGCCAATCCAAATACTGGCGTTGTCTTGATGGGCGATTGTTTTAATGTTCCTACGCGGGCGTGCGATCTGCGCTTCGATTTAATTCCATCCTGTCAGGTGAACCTGCCAGTTTGGTGAACGTAACGACCACTACTATACAAGCGTACTCAAAGCACCGCGATGTCTTTAGTAATATAAAAGCTTCATTTAGCGCAGCCTTTTCCTTGGCGTGCCACTTTCAACGTCGATTATTTTTACATCATATTTTCAGACGTTCAATCAGGTCATTGCTCGTGACTGCAGGAAACGTCGTAATTAGACGTCCTCTCTTAACGCCAACGCAGTGCCAGAAGGTAAACATTGGTTAACGGAGAAACGGAACACAACGGCAGTGAGGAAATGGCATGTACTAACTGTCATAGAGACTTGAAAATACGGCGAGATCCGAGAGTTCCGCCGGCCGCCTCTATCGCTTTTCGCTCCACGCAGCGGTTCTCACGTCACGGCAAAGGTTTCC